>JABXWE010003363.1:0-40853 GCA_014611495.1 Limonius californicus | reverse complement strand
TGATACCCAAACCTGGAAAGCCTCCGCAAGAAACCAATTCATACAGGCTAATCAGCCTTTTACCATTACTATCCAAAATATTTGAGCGGCTCTTGCTACACAGAAATAAAGAAACAACACCAATCGATGAATTAATCCCACTACATCAGTTTGGTTTCCGATCAAGTCACTCTTACCACCCAACAATGTCATAGGATTATAAACTACATTCGAAATAGCCTTTGAGGGAAAACAAATGTGTGCCTCTGTGTTTTTAGACATCCAACAGGCCTTCGACAAGGTGTGGCACTACGGACTACTCTATAAAATAAAAAAGGCGCTACCTCACCAAATCTTCTTGCTACTAAAATCGAACCTAAATGAAAGACACTTCCAAATCAAACTAAAAGCAATAAAAATGTTCTGGCTAATTGTCAAGGAAGTAATCAAATCCACAGCCAGAAATAGCCGTAACCGCACTTTGAACCATAACAATCAATTAATAGCTGATCTCTACCACCATCAGCTAGTTAACAGAAGATTAAAAACACAATGGCCCGAAGATCTGACTGAATAATCCTGGTGACCCATCAATAGATGGTGCCCAACTCAAGCGACCTGCAATAATATCAGCCTATTTACTTATTACTCTGTAGTTTACTCGAGTAGATTGTAAATTTGCAAAAAATAATTTAAAAATTTGCATTTACCATAAGATATATAGGTACAGTTACAAGAACCTTGTAGTAAAGAGATCTAGTTCCAGACTCTGGTCTTTGGATGTGGATTACTCAATACTGAATACAAAGTGAATGAAATTCAACTGTAGGAGATACGTCACATAAGTCAGTTAAAAACTAAAATTTAATGCCAATTAATAAAGACAGTAGACCTATCATTTTTATTTTTGATTTAAACTACTCAAAAATCAATACGGATATTGCAGTGTAAGACACTTAAAGGCAACGCCAATTGCATTTATAATAAAAAACTACCAAAACAACAAAATGTAAAGTCTTTTTAGTAATGAACATGAAAATTACAACAAAGATACGTTTAAAGAAGAAATTTATCAATATTATAATGAAACACGTTATTGTTTCCTTCCACTTAACTTAAATTTATTAAATTTTAATACTGCATGGGATCTCCTCTGACACGAATAACTGCTCTGCACCTTGCTGGCATACTCTCAATGCAATTATCAGTATGTTCTTGTGGAATCTGATGCCACAGTACCAGCAATACATCCCTCAGCTGTTGCACAGTAATAAACTTTGGATTGTAATGATCCAGGTGTCTCTGCAAAAGGTCTCATGCATGCTTGATGGGGTTGAGGTCTAGAGGTAGCGAAGGAAGAGCAAGATTGTTTATTTCCTCATCTCGAACCATCTGTAAAACTACCCAAGCATGATGTGGCCTTGCGTTGTCGTCAAGAAAATCAAAATATTCCCGTCCAACAGCGTTGCAACGGTTCAGAACATGGTACATAATGACCTCTTGGGCATAACGTTGGCGTGTGGGTGTACCATTAAAGATATGGAGGACAGTACGCCGCCCTAAAGAAACTTAATTAACGCTCTGAATTTTAATTTATCTGTTGCGCAATTGTTGGAACTCGTTATAGGTGACATTGTTGACATTCATGTAAAAACTGCTGCATTCAATAGCATCAACTCATACCATAAGACCACCACCACCAAAGGCAACGACTGGTTGGGTATACTGAGGTAAGCTTACGATGTCCGGCACTACGATATACTCTTTGATGCCGGCTACATTACTGAGACAATATCTAAACTCGTCGGAAAACAGTATGTCATCTCAGGGTGTTGCTTCTTAAAGCCTAAGTCTTGACCATTCCACCTGGTGTCTTCGTTGAGGCGCAGTTCTTGCAGGTCATCTCAGGAGGCGGTATGAGGTAAGTCCTACCTCAAACAATCGATTTCTCTCATGGTTCCTAACATATCAGCAATGTTGATCTGGCGATCTCCTCTTTGGTCCATAGCAACGGCTAAATTTCGGTGTTCTATGGTTAAATGGTTTCTCTGCATTGTTTATTATTAAGAACACAAATGTAACACCCGAATAAAAAGACAATGAACAACAAGACAGGAAAGATTATTCAATTGTGGCTACGCGTGTGAAAGACGCGCGTTAAACTTTCCCATATCTTCGGTAAAACTTTAATACCGGATATGGAACAATATAATTCTTGGAAGGACGTCGGCACTTAGCCGGCGCCTCGGGGCTGTGGCCGGTAGTTCCAAGATGTGGGGAAAAAGCGTGGGAACTGAAAACTGCCCCCGCGCCACGATGGTGTACTTGAATATAAGAGTTCGAACAAAGATCCAGGGGATTAGTCTTCCGGCGTAGTTACTCGCGTTGGCAATGTTTATAGTTATCATTATTATGTATTTCTTTAAGTTTGTTCACTTGTTATTTATTCCGTATAATAAATTGTTATCAAAATATTAACTTATTAATATTAAATATTAATTTATTAATATTGTGTTATTAACAACCAAACAATCAAACACACAAACTCGACTTGACCCTAATACAATTGCAACTGGATTCGACTGTTGTTTATTTTTTAACATCAAACATTGCCGCTTCTGTAATTATCAATAAAAGACGACCATTAGCCGCCAAATGTAAACATATATGCTATTTATTACAATATCCCTTCATTTTTAAGTAGTAGATATTAAGTTATAAATGAACACTTTCTTTAAGCAATTTTTAGTATGCTTTATAATTAACTAATCAAACAACAGTGTGACCTTTCGTTTTAACAAGATCATCAGGTTAATTTTTTCTTATGGTTGTCATATTGGATTCTGAAGGAGTTTCATAGCAAATTTTACACTGATTTTAAAGGAGCAGTTGTAAGCCAGTTTTTTCTATGACATGATTTAGTTATTTTTTACGAGAGTATGTTTTTAAACAATTTAGATTGTAGATTTCTATATAGGTATGGGACATTTAGGCTCGTCATTCCTCTCCAAGTTCAATATCCCCTATAAAACGTGAAATCTCTTTGGCATGGAGTGACTTAGGATGTAAGGGTAGTGAATACCCACCTGCTAAGCTTAAAACAATTAATTACTTTCAACAATTCTTCCATCTACTACATTTTAAATTCGTGTACACTATTTGCTTCTTCCTTGTAAACTTTAGCTTGAGGAGACCAAAATAAAGTTTTTTTCTTTATAAACTTTTGACCGAAACCTAATAATAAGAAACTTACAGCAAGTTCAAGTTAAATAAATTAATGAGCATTTATTAGAAACATATTTGAGAGGTCATTGTCATTGTAAGATTTGGGCGGGTGAGTTACTTCACGTGTACTTAGGCCACATAGGTGGGCCCATTGTGCTGCCTCCCCAACAGCTCCCCAATTTGGGCATCACCCAAGCCATCCAATCCTTTGAGTGTACTTGAGGACATCCGCAACTGGGGTGTTGCTGATTTCGGCCATATCAGGCCAAGTCTCCCAACGTGGATCCTGTGATAGTTACGAGAGCTGGACAGTGACACAGGGCGTGTTCTTTCACACAAAATTTGGCTGTCTTTGGCGAGGGTGCAGTAATAGCAGCCCTTGCATAACAACTTTCAGTGTTTACCCATCTTCGTGTGAAGTTTTTTTAGGCTTTCTTGGTATAGCATACAGCTTAAAGTCGTTAGGGATATAGGAATAATGAAATGACATTATCTTTTGAGATATCGTCGAGAGCTTCCCGACACTACAGTACCATTCCTGAGGTAATTTTGCATCTACCCAGGGCTAGTAAAGCGGCTCTGCTGTCACTTTAGATACCAAAACGTTGGTTCGTGTTCTGTTGTTCAAGAATTGCCTTTGCACCATGCATTATTCCCACTAGCTCGGCTTGGAAGACAGTAGCAATTTTGCCTAGTGGTATACTGTGCCGTAGGTTTAGGTCGTTTGAGAAGACTCTGGCACCCGTTCCATGCTCTATTTGATAGGTAATTCAACAAGTATTTAGTTACAACATTGTAAAAATTGAAAATCATAAAAGTTACGCTTATTAGAAATTATCTTATAATACTCAAAAACTGGTATCCAGTAATTAAGAGCCACTGATTATTTAAAAAAAGTAGAAAACACAAGGAAATAGAAAAAGCAAACGAAATTTACTTAAAGACCATTACATTTAAACGTCAACATTAAGACATTTTGGTAAGTGATTAGTTTGAATAAAATGGCTAATTACAATAACAAGGAATATATAGATATTATTTTTGTTTATGGAGCAGCTAAAGGATTTAGGTGTTTTTTACATAATTTAATTTAAAGTAATAACAATAAAGTTTTGTACAAACTGTTTCCATAGAAACAAGAAAACATGATCTTTAATTCTTCCTTATTAATATTAGCGGTATTCAACAGTAGGCGTTAATTTATAAGAACTTTAACGAACTGTAACTGTCTTATTATTGGGTTTTGTCAAGTTTATAAAGAAAAAAAAATTATTTTGGTCAGCTCTAGCTACCCTTTCCGACCCCTTCATATGTTATGAATCACCCTGTATATGATTATATTTATAAATACATATTGGTGAATTTCTAGAACTGCACTAAATTCTCAGCATATCACACTTTTTTTGATAACTGTAGGACATTTTCATTAATTTAATTTGAAGCAAAACCAACCACTTTTTTTTTTTTTTTACACATTCATACTACCGTTCCCCCCCCCGTAACCGCTTTCGCATTACTTCAGGGGGGTGCGGGCGTCCCTTACATACTAAACATTCATGCAACATGCACCCTAAACTTAACTAACCAAATGCGGTTGCCCCAGTCGGGATTCGATCGCCCCAACGGAGCAACTGCATTTAGTGTGACCTCGAGTGGCCAACGTGTTCTCGCACTCGACCACCGCAAAACCAACCACTTACTAATTATTTAGCTACAACCAGTTGTCTATTTGTTTTCTTGGTTTCATACAATAATTTCTTTATTTTATGGACGTCCTTAAATTGTAGGTAATAAATACTTTACTATAAAAAACAACTGCAGCACGTTATCAAAATAACTGAATACAAGTATTGTTCTCCAGTTTTTTTCTTTTCTTAATTATGTAATTGCAATTAGTATTGAAATAAGTTATAAGGTATGCTTTTCAAATGAACATAACATTTACCATGAAGTCGAAATATTTGGTTTTTTGCCCTTACGTCGTAAACAAAAAATGATGGGTCAATTTTCTCTTTACGTAATTGCCTGGCATTAAACTAGACAACTTTGTCGAATTCAACCGAATATGTATCTCTTAGTTTCAAGATGCCAATGGTGAAAGTCAAATTTGATACACCCAGTATATTCCCATAATTGACTACTGTTGCTGTTAAAATAAAAATGTTATTATTATACAATAAACTCCATATTTGATGATTCGAATGATATAATTTTTTCAACAGTACATAATGAGCGCTTACATTACGTCACTAACTGTCATGGAAAATTTGTTATAGCTAGACACACAAAACTTACTCTAAATAATTATAGGGAACTACTATAAATAACTTACTTAAACCCATACACAACAATTGAAAATAGAAATTTTAGTTACATGTACAGTATTAATTAAATACAAAAGGAATTCCTAAGCACTCTGGACCTCCATAAATGTACTCTTTCGCTACAGTTAAATTCAGCATAAACCTAGTCACTACGCTTCGCATTCAAAAATACACATCTAGTGGTGATGGATTTTGTACATTACCATCTAAATACTTTTCATTTTTATTTCCTTAAATATTTATCTCTAAAAACAATCGGATCTAAGCTTCAGATTCTCCAGGTGTGCTCTCGTCCTCCCAAATCGGAACGATCAAGTTATCTTTGGACATGAGATTGTACTTCGTTACGAATTGTGTAAAGCGCCGACAGAGGTAGGTTTCATTCTCGAATTCGTCGAAAATATTCCGGTGATGGAAATAAGCATGTGAGAATATTCGATAGACGCGTCTACACACAGATCCTAGTTTCGCTACTGATGAATCTTTAATACTGACTCTATTAACATAATAAAATGATTTGGACATTTCGTAAGTGAGAAAATTAAATTTACTAACCTGCTAGGAAAGTATTTATTGCTGTTGAGCAAACAAGCAGCACCATCAAGGGTATGTCGTGTATAATCTATAGCTGGACACTCTTTGGGAGTTTTATGTGCTGCACAAAGAAAAATCCACTGCTCCGTGGCCGTCATTTGCGTACATGTCTCTGGATGACACTCATTTTGTAACCGTACAGCTAAGCCATTCAGTTCCATACAAAATTGCCTAAATTAATACAAATCTCACGTCAGTAGATTCGTTACAAGTTTTCCACCAGCACAAACCTTAAATGTTCGTACTTCCAAACACCTTCGTCCTGTGCATCAGGCATTTTAAGTATAAGATCAATATTGGCGGGATCTCTTCGAATGAGCTGCTGTATATATTGCTGGACAGCCAAAGTGCTGTCCATTTCCTCAAAGGCTTCATCTGGCCACCGACAGAAGTCCTATTTAACAAATTAAAACTGATGACAACATTCACCTTTAGTTGGGGAAAAACCAATAAATTTTGAATTATTTAAAATTGTGATAGTTTAAACTTCTGTAGAATATATTGAATGCGTGTTTTTTAACAAGAAATTACTTACTTTTGCCTTTGTACCCGGCCTATTTCTTCGAAAAATGATAGGACCGTCCGCCATCTTCATCTTTGACCAGCTGAATAAATTTGACGTTTGTGACCTTGGAGATATTAAAGCTACCAACGTTAATTCAGTAAATTCCCTAAGTAAGGACGTTGAATAATCTTGCATATTTAAATTTGAAATGATAAGAAAACGAGTATAAAATACTCGTTTTCTTATCATTTCAAATTATATTAAATAAAATCCATTGTAACTTAATCCCAAATTTTGGGATTAAGTTACAATGGATTTTATATCCATTCAAATGTAACAAATTGTTGAAATATTGATAATACCTTTCCTAGTGTGGAACTGTAATAAACGGACAAGTAATAAATTTAATGTTTTAAATTAATTTCAGTAAATTTATATACCTTTCCTATACGATTATGCAATTATATATTAATTATTTAACTAGAAAAATATACTTATTTGTTTAAAAAAACGAGTCCCTTGATAATTGATTTAGGAGATATACAGGCAACCAAATGCCGAAGATAGCTAGATAAGTAGTGGCGGACTAAGGACGAATTTAGTACTATAGATATGTATTAAAAACTAAACCGCACATAACAAATAAGGCTAAAGAAAACAATCTTACTATCCAGTGGCGTATCTATTATAATTGGGCGGATTATATTTGCGTATAAATTGTTTTAATAAAGAATCATGAAATGAAACCAGCATTAATAATGACCAGAAAATAAACGCAAACACTAATAATTGTTTTTACTCTGCGTCGCTTATACAGGGGAAGTTATCCCACCTAGGGACACTTTTTATTCTATATTTTTTTTGTGGGCCTAGATAACAAAAAATTAATAACGAATACGTCGTGTGATGCACTACTATGCCTAGTATATACAGCTAATTTTAGAAAATCCTGTGATAATATTTAAAAATTTTACATTACATTTAACTTGTCAATGTTTTCTGTCCCTAGTTACGTACCCGGTATGTACCAGGGGACATACTATGTTGGACCTAGGGACAATATTATAAAGAGACAGTTATGAAAGAAAAATAGTATATTTACTGCACATATGTTAGGCAATAATACAAATTAAAGTTAAAATTAGAAGTATCAAAGATATTAACCCAAGTGGTATAGTGAAAAATCCACAGAAAACTTAAGATGATTAGAACTTCTCTTGGTGGATCCAATGGTTTCAGGCGGAGGAAGTTTCATAATGATATCTTCACAGCTGATAGAATAAATTTGTTCATCTTCCTTCATAACAAACGTTTCAGTTTTACTCATTTTCTTGAGGTACTTCACTTCATAATTATTTCTCGACTTTTTTGCCTTTATTACTAGCGCTACAAAAAACAGTTCTGTTTTTTCTTCCATGCACTGAACTAACAGATAAGCAGCTAATTCATCTTCTACCAGTCTACCTCATCGCTAGATACCTAAGTCATTTAACGGCACTTTTGTTGCAGCATTTTCGTCACTACTACTCTCAAACAATGTTTTCGTAACTTTCTGCTTCTTTGATTTAAATGTTTTTGTTAAATGCTGCTTTTTATTTCCTTGTTTGTTTTTAATCATTTGCATTTCCGGCGTATCAGTTATAATACCGGAATTTCCTATTCTGCGCTTTGTTTTGGTTTTTCGTTCACCGGCTTTCGGAAAGGGCCTAATTGTATCAATTTCCAGTGGCACAGAAGAAGTCTCCTCGACACCATCCATATTGCTAGTTGAAGCACCTGTTTCTGGAGTTGACTCATTTTGAACAGGTAAAGGTCTATCTGTTACGCTGGATGAAATAAAGTCAACGTCATCGAAGATATTTTCATTTACTGGCACAAATCCAGTGGATTTGAATCCACTTGTTACATTTCTCAAATTGAAAGATAATTCATAAGCTACCCCAGCAAGTTCCGCAACTTCATATATGGTGATGGGTTTTCCTGCATTGCCAGGTGAGTTCATCCAATCATGTATGGCTTTAAAATAGAGCGTCTTAAATGGTCCGAAAATTGTGCGGTCCAAAGGCTGGAGCTTATGCGATGTATGAGGCGGCAGGGTTGGTATTACAATTCCAGTAGCTTTGGCTCTGCTAATAATTTGTGGGGAATAGTGGCTTTCGTGGTTATCCAAAAGCAAAAGCTGTGGATTTTGAGGACTCGCTTGTACATGCATTATAAAATGTTCTATAAATTTCAAAAATATCTCCTCATTTGACCATCCGCTAGGATAGGCAGCACCAATGGAGCCTGGGGGTGCCCCTTTTAGCATATTATTTTTTATATGA
The DNA here is from genome assembly GCA_014611495.1 of Limonius californicus. Lineage (NCBI taxonomy): Eukaryota > Metazoa > Arthropoda > Insecta > Coleoptera > Elateridae > Limonius > Limonius californicus. Next base: position 31,902 of record JABXWE010003363.1, on the reverse strand, counting down.
ACTCCAGGAAAGACGAATAATGGTGGCACATATTACCAGCTGAATTCACTGCTGCTATCATGGTCACGTTAATTCCCCTTTCAGCACTAGTCATAGATCCAATCTGCTTCATACCCCTCGGAACCAAAATTCTTGGAGGTACGTGAACTGTAGACAATTCAGTTTCGTCTGTGTACCAGATTTGATGAGGTTGGAAATTACTTCTTTTGAGAATGTCTTGATAGTTTGTAAAAAAATCACTAACAGTAGTTCTATTGAACGCAGTCGCCCGCGCCAAGCTGGTAACCTCCGGTTTCCTGAGTGACAGGTTACGATGTCTATTACGAAACATGCGTAACCATCCTTCTCCAGCGATCATTTTCATACCAATAAGGATGAACCTCTACGTTGTTAGCTTTAGCAAATTTATAGGCTAATTTTCTTGTTTTTACTTTAGTGAGACCATAATTAAGCTTTGCAGACAACAATAAGGAATCAGAAAGTTCAGATTCTTGTTCAGGTGTAAAAACCTTGTGATGATCATAACTGGGATTGTAATTAAACTCATCTTTTTCGTTCTTCTTAAATTTTTTAATACTTCGATCTACGGCAGATTTAAATATTCCATACTTAACTGCAGCTTTTCTAAGCGGAAGTTTATTTTCCAACACATCTTTGACGGCAGCTTTCATTTCCTCTTTATCCGGGCAAGATCTTATTTTACCAGTTTTACTTCGGGGCATTGTGCCAGTCTGATAACAAAAGAAAAATAGCATAAATAACGCATCATTATCATCGTTTACTTTACTGATGCCCGATTGCACCGTTTATATTTTAAGTGTCACTTAGTTAAGAAGGCCTTAAAGATAAGTCGCCCTTAAAGTCTACTCGGATTGCACCACCCAAAATATTTTGTAGCTTAGCTAAGGAACACTTAAGATTGTATTTATAGGGTTTTTCTTGTGATCGCGTTAGCGACCAACTTCACACATGTAAATTAGTGGTTGTTTTGGTTCTTGTAACCTCACATTGCCACGCCTTCGTTGGAATTTGAAAGTTGTGTTCTGGTAAGTTTATAATGAATTCCAGCACACCAAAAAGACTCGCAGTAGCAATTTTGTACCCGAAGAAAAGGCGCTGTTCCTGTCTTTATTAGGGGAACATAAAGACGTTATAGAAAGTAAAAAAACACAAATTGTCGTAAGTTAAGAAAAATTTTTATTACGCATTTACCAGGTGAATGAATTTTAATAGGGGTAGTTACCATCGAAAACGAGGAACTTCAAAAAACTTATTCTTGGCCAAACTAATACTTTCTTCGTTCCTGGGCATTTTTATAAATTGTGGGTAAAGTGCTGCAAGCGCAACCCTTCCGGCTATCCTGCATGCAGTTGAAATGTGGACCCCAGCAAAAATCTGCCACACTCTCGACAAATGCTGTCCGGTGGCATAAAAAATCCCTATATAATCTGTGGCATAAAATCATAAGGACAGTAATAATTGGTTAATGGGCGACACACTGGATACTATTAAATATTGAATTATTAACAGTAGGGAAGACTTGGCGATTTATTTCTACTTCGAGTAGATACTTATGTATATGTCACTTGGAAATTCTAACTGATTCTCTATTAATCTAAGAATTTCCAGCGTAGTTCCTGTAGTTAACCTAAACCTTCTGTAAAAATTGTCGTTGTTTAACGTGTCAAAGTAAATACTTCGCTGGTATATTTGGACTTCATTATATTTCAAACCTTCAAAATCCATTATAAAATTACGAACTTCAAATGTCAACAATTCTGACAGTGACATTTGCAAACAGAGCATGCGTTGGTGCTTTTAAGGGTTACTTAAATTTTTAAGCGGACGGTTTCGACGGCTTAAATTTAAGGGACACTTACGGTATTTAAGTGAGCAGTTGCGCGTGGTGCAATGCACTTCGCTATTAAAGTGCTCCTTAAATTTTAAGTGTCGACGGTGCAATCGGCCATCAATTTACTACCTACTGTTGGTTTCCATAACGACGGAAATTAATACAGGATAAATAAAGCCCTCTTTCCCAATTTTCAAATTCAAATTAAATCTAAAATAAATTAAACAACAAAATGCTACAAATCTAAACAATAAACCAAAATTACAAAGCAAAAATCGAGTATTTGAAAAATTTACAATTACTACATAATTCAAAAATTGAAAATCCTTCTACTAGTTCAAGAGCCGTAGCTCATGAAAATGGAGTGAACCATATGTGCTACCTCAAAGGTTAACAGGAGCAATTTATTTAAATTTCTTGCGCCATGTCCCGCCTGAACTTTTGGAAGATGTTCGTTCCACCTCTAATGGGGTTGCAGCACGATGGTGTACCTGCTCATTTTTCGGCGGAAGTCAGGGAATTTTTAAATAACACTTTTCTCAAGAGATGGATATGTCGAGAAGGGCATGTGGCGTGGCCTCCACGTTCTCCCGATTTGACCCGACTTGATTTCTTTTTGTGGGGTCATGTTAAAACGTTAGTGTATGCTACCCCAGTTGAAACTATAGAAGAACTTACGGCGCGTATTCTTGCTGCATGTGAAGAAGTTCAACGGACTCCTGGTATATTTGGAGCGGTGCGCAGGAATTTACTTCGTAGATGTGTTTCGTGTGTAGAAGCTGGGGTGCGACATTTTGAACATTTACTATAATTTTGTTAATTTTTGAATTTGTAAATTTTTCAAATACATAGTTTATTTTTGCTTTGTAATTTTGGTTTTTTCTATTGCTTAGTTTTAAAACATTTTGTTAATTAATTTATTTTAAATTTAATTTGAATTTGAAAAGTGGGAAAGAGGGCGTTATTTATCCTGTATTAATTTCCGTCGTTATGGAAACAAATAGTAGGTAGTAAATTGAGTTGCCTACATTTAGGCGTTTTTGATCATAGATTTATTACCAAAATTGGTTTGTTTTCATGTATACTTTAAGCCCTAGAAGTTTGTCCTGCAATTAATTAACACCCTGTATAACTAGACAGCCATAAACAAGACATGCTTTTTAAATAAAATTTGTCCAAAGCTAAGTTGAAGTGAAATTTTCTGATCACCCATTATAACTTCCACTAAATCCCAATACTCAAAATTCAAATAAAACTGGCAGATGCGATTTGACACCAAACACAACCTCAATCCTGCTATTTTTGCTTGGATTGTTATACTAAGACTAACATAACCTAACAATTTGTTTCCCATACCCATCTTTTACTGGCTAACTTAACCTCAACACAAATAACATATGATTTAACATTTAAAACTGCATTTCGTTTGTATTCTTCAATTATCTCTTTGCACTGAGGTCAGATTCACTTAACTGTACACCACGTTAATCCCTCTTGATTAAGTAAGTGGAAAGCCAAGACCAAGATATGCTCCTTAAAGAAAATTTCTCCAAAGCTAACTTGAAATAAAATTTTCTGATTTTCCATTATAATTTTCACCAAGTCACAGTATTCAAAATCAAAATAAAACTGGCAACAGTGCGGTTTGTCATCAAACACAACCTCAAATCTATTTTTGCATGGAATGCTGTATTAAGACAAACATAACCTAACAATTCGTTTTCCATCTGCTTGATAAGAAAACATCGTAGCAAATTTCATATTGAATTGAGAGAGACTTTCACAGATTTTCTACTCGTCTTCTGTTAATTGATTTAACCGCAACACAAATAACATATGCTTTGACATTTAAAACCGCATTTAGATTCATTTTTCAAACATCTATTTGCACCACGCTAAGATTCACTGAAATGTATACTAGGTTAACCCCTTTTGATTATGTAACTAGACAGCCATGACTAGCCATACTTTTTAAATAATAACTTCCACCAAATCCCAATACTCAAATAAAACTGGCAGGTACGGTTTGACAACAAACACAACCTCAATATTGCTATTATTGTTTGTTTGTTTGTTTTATTTAACGTCGGCCTATTTCTGCTACTATGGCTAACCACCGACGCCAGGGAGTGATCCTACCACATCTGGAAATTTAGCCTGTTTGAGGGTTCTTTTGACGTGCCCAACAACACTTGGACACGGGGCCTACGATTTTACTTCCTATCCGAGAAGAAGGGCCGTTTTAGCGTTTTTTATCACTCAGAAATAACCACCGATCTCGGCGTCCAGATTCGAACCCGGGACAGCTGCGTGAAAGGCATACGGCCAACCTATCCGAGCTACCGGCGCCGGTTTGCTATTATTGCTGGGAATATTGTACAAAGACAAACATAACCTAACAATTTGTTTGCCATCTGCATGACAAAAAAAACATCAACAAACATCGTACCAAGTTTTATATCAAATTGGGGGAAACTTCCTCAGATTTCCTACTGGTCTTTTGCTAGCTGACTTAACCTGAACATAAATGACATATGTTTCCACATTTAAAACCATATTTGGATTACATTTTTCAAACATCATTTTTCATCTAGGACAAATTCACTTAACTGTACACTAGGTGAACATCTCTTGATTATACAACTTCAGAACCATGACCAAGACGTGTTTTTTAAAGAAAATGTGTCCAATGCCAACACTAGAAGTGGAATTTTCTGATCATCGATTAAAACTTACACCAAAAATCACAGTATTCAAACTCAAAATAAAATTGGCAACAGTACGGATTGTCATAAAACACAACCCCAATTCCAATGAAATATTACTGACATTATATCAAGCCATGTTCACACATATAAACAATTCAAATTATTAATGCAGTTTGCGATGCAGAGAAAACGGTGAATTGGTAAGAAAATAAACAATTAAAATTATTAAGTAAAATCAATATTATTAGTAATTACAACAAATTGCTTGATACGTATCAAAACAAAAAACAATTAGGGTATTTTAAAACTTACCACTTTCTTGATATAACCATATTCTTTGCTATTCACATTTCCTTTTATATCGTCCATCTGGTATGGTGGAGTAATGATTACCTGGAAACACATAGAAAATGGCAATAGAGTTATTAAAAATGCAAAACATTTATTTTTATTTATTATGTAGTTTGGTTTACGGAAAGAGTTCAAGGTAGTCGCTTATTTATTTTGTTTTTGCCTCAAATCTATACATCATTAAATAGGAAGGTTTTTTTTTATAATGTGATGATAAATAATTTCTTTTTAGTGCCACCATTTCCTTATGTTAACAACTTAAAAATTTATTTAAAATCTAACTTCTAGAGAATTGTATATACTCTTCTTCCATATAAACAATCAACAGGGTTACACGAACTGTTAAAAAAAAATGAAAATTAACGTGGCAGGCCATAAGAATCATACGATCTAGGATAAAACAATTGTCTATTTTTGAAAAAATAACTTATACAGAATGTATGCAAATTTTAAATTTAATTTCAAAAAATGAGCTCTAAATATAATTAAATAAATTTCCAATTGATATTTAAGAAGCCACTTTTCTGATTGAGAATACTATCTAGTGTGATATCAAGATCGCTACGTTTCTATTAGCAAACTGTTTCAGACTTACAGTAGTTCAAAGCACAGTTCCTACACCAAAATAATAAAAACAAGTAAACAAACCTGGTGATCCCACACGACGATATCCGAATTTCTCCACCTCACTTCCTTAATAGTTTTGGCAATTGCTATAAAAAGGCGCTGCCCTTCTGGGGTGACATTTGCCGACATTGCAGTTAAAAGTCGCCGTTTCTCATCAACTTGGTTCCGTATGCGTGTGTTTAACTGTTGATAATAAATTGGATTGTTAAAAGGTCATTTTTTGTGAAGAAGTACATTATACCCTTTGCAAATTTAGTGATTGTGGAACCTCTGGGACGTTCGACACCTCCTTTTTCACTTGAAGTTCGCTTACTAAGGATAAGTTTATAAAATGCACATCGTGTAGATTTAAACCGACCATCCCGCTTGAAGGTGGGCATTCTATCAGACATTAAGGAAGTATGTATTTGATTTTTTTGTGGCTAAATGCTTGTTCATAGAATTTGCTTCATGTAAAATATCTTGTATCTAACTTAAGCCTACATCAAAAAAATTACAGCATGCTTAATCTGACAGATAAATCATTATAAGCATGGAATTTCCAGAAACAAGTCCCATATAAACAATATCTGTTGCAGTTAGCCAGTTTCTGAAAATACGCCTTCAAAGGATACTTAATATTAAAATTTTCGTTTGTGGATCAAAAGCAAGTACTTCTCCTTCAATTTCCTGATTGTAACATGTTCTGCACCAAACTGTACTTCCTAAAGAAAAACAATCAGAAACAGCAGCCATTTCGCAAATGGCAACCACTTGACTGGTGAATTTGGTTTTTGTCATTGGTACCTCTTGCAGTTTTTGTTGGTAACACTGTACATTAAAGGCATTGCATTACGTCGAATTTCAAATTTTATACAGGTTAAATCCGTAAATACGAGCAATAATAAAAAAATATGGTATAAAATTTCGAATTAATGTTAAATATTAAGCAGATAAATAATCATTTACAACAATGTTTAAAATAAGCTCTACGTTCGCAAATTATATACAAATAATTATAATTACATTTAGAATTTAACAAAAGTAGGTATTTAAAACATTTGGTCTGAATTCTTCTACGTTATTTGTTTGTTTTAAAAATACAAGGGATACGATCTGACGACTCCAACGGCTATCTTATAAACCCATTATTAGCAATGCGTTTAACAGCAATTTCACGATAAATAAACCCCGTGACACCGATGACATTGTGGGGTGAACATCATCTTGCTGAAAATGAAGTAGGTAACTGATGAAGAATTTCTTCTAAACAACCCTTAAACATTGTTCTTAAAAATCTTGATGTATATATAAATTGCATTTGTTTTATAGATACTTTAGGAAACTGTATTACACATATTTTCTTAAAAATTATTTAAAACTGAAATTGATAAAAAACCTAGCCTTACTCTTAGGCTTCACTAATTTTTATTTCGGGATTAACTTAACATTGAAGTCTATAACTATAAACCGTATTACGATTTTTAAATCAAGGGAAATTTTCCCATTACCTAAAAATCTTATATAGCGGCCACAGGTACGTACAAATAAACTTGACTTTTATTCTGAAAATAGAATAGAAAATAAAGAAAAGGAATGTAAACTTATATTTTTAATAGACACCTGTATATTTTTGCATTGTTCGAATATATCAATAAGGAATTAAAATAATAAAGTTTATGGGCGTCTAAATTCAATCGCTTTTGCGATTGTATGTATAACTCAATAAATTTACTTTTAATTAATATGCTAATACAGTTGACACAATGTTCTCTATTAAGGCGCATTCTTACCACTATGTATATACATACCTACATCAGCATTTTTATTATTGTAAAATCTTCTTTCAGAAAGGTTGTCTATTCAAATAATTATTAGGTTTTTGAAAAATGTACAGATTCCATAAGATAATGAATATGATTTTCTTACGTTTTTTTTTTGTAATTCTACAATGTATTGCAAAAGGGTAGAGTTAAAGACCAACAAATCATTTCATAATAAGTAAACATATTTAACTAAAAAGTTATCTTAATGCTTCGTTAAGAGGTAGGTGTAATAAAGTACCTAATATTTTTTTTTGTTTATTAAATTAGCAATCAAAATACACACTATTCTATCAGCTAATTTGTTAGTCTACAATCTAAAATTAGAATTTAGATCGATTACAGAGCATGATGAGTTCTCATCCAGCGATGAGCTCTCGAAGTCTATTTTATAGGTCAGCTGGCCACTAAAGTAATAGTAAAACTTTTAATAAAAGTAAGGATCAAACTAAAGTTGCATTCACATTCAACCAATAAACTGATTATTTGCGATTATGTAAATTCTTCTACATTATACGTAGGTCAAACACCAAAACGAAATCAACTAGACATTAGTAAATTAAATTCAAAATGCTGTAGGAAAATAAATATTTTTATAACTACATTTATTTCAAAACTGAAATAATGTGTATCTTATAAAGAAAGTATATGCAATACTAAGATTGACTTCTAACTTTTATATTTAATTTTCATGTTGAATCTGAAAGCAGCCTTTAGCAGAAATGTGTCTTATTCTATTCCTTGCCACTAATTTGCCGTATTTGTAAAATGAAATTTCAGAACCGTTTTCTATATTTAGTACAATTTAGATTGTTTTGGTTAGTCCCACTGCTAGTGAGTATAATGTACTTCTGTTGCAACACTCTGTATAAGGTTCCCTTCTATGAAGAGTTGTTAAAATTCGTTGAAATGTAGTAATTCGATGTAACTGTATTATATGTAAGTAGCTGTCTATTGTTTATTAGCTCTCAGTCAGGTGTCAAAAGTAGCGTACGTTAACCTTTCAATTCGAAAATATCCGTAATTGTGTTAATTCAGGTGTTACCTAATATAAAATTTGTTACAGTTTAAAAAATATTTTCGTACTAAAATTCAAGATGTAACAATTCGCGTGCCTTCCACTTGTAGAACTAGAATCCAAATTTAGATTTTACGCGCCAACTCACATGGCGGTGGTTTTATCTTAGTTAGCAGAATTTGAAAGTTGGTTTAAGGTACAGTATTGAAAGTAACCTAGTGTAAAGCAGCAATATCATATTATTTTTGTAAAATATCGTTGGTTAGCAAAGCAGTTAATTTAATTTAAACCATATGTTACAGATGGATTTTACACCCAAGTTGCAGAACATTTCGGAAGATTCTGGTTGTTTAACGCGTACGTGGGAAGCTTCCTCTTCTATTCACAATGAAAAGTCTTCGACCATGCATTACACTGAAACTCCAACAACAGCTAACACATCAAGTTTCTCACGCAAACGCAAACTTTCACTTCAAAGTCATGACGGGTTTACCTATAAAAGATCTCATGAAATTTCATACGAATCTCCCGCAATTTTCGGGGCACCCTCCAATTTTTTATCAAGCACTTTAAACGAATCTCTCTCTACAAGTCTAGAAAAGTGTAATTTGGGAAATTTTACTCCAAACTTTTACTTGGAGCGCTCGCCCAGTGAACTAGATAGCGAAATATCCTTAAAAAAATACAAAGCTGATGATAGTTCTGCATACCAGCCTAAGACAAGGTCTGCACCATCTACACCTACCAAACATTTGGATGATGGTGAGTTGTATATAAGAGAAAAATCACAAAGCGAGCACTTGAACAGTTATTACACCCCAACCAAGAGTAGTGCTTATAGATGCAAGTTGGGATCGCCTGAACGGTTAGAGCTTTTGTATCCAAACATAAGGTCAATCGCATCACCACTGAAACTGAAAACACCGGAAAAATTGCGGGAGTTCATTAAAAAAGTAAATTCGCCAGCGAAAAAAAGGTTGTTTAAGAATGTTCAACCTGAGAGGAGCTTCAGGAAGATTGATCAAGATCCTATTTCGGTGTTCTTAATCAAGAATGATTTTAGACATATTGTTTCTAAGATTTTTGAGTATTTGTCTAACAGTGATTTGTGTACTGTAAGCAGAGTTAGTAAAGCCTGGAAGAAAGCTTTGACTTCCGATTATAAAGCTTTCCCAAGGTACTATTCGTATGCACAGGAATTTAACAGCAACAAGGAGAATATTTTAAGGGATGCTTCGTTGTCTAGTAAACCTTACAGTCCACCAAGTCCTGTGCGGGATAGCTTTCACAAATGCACGAGGGTATGTATGTTTTAATAATATTATTTTTGTCAAAACAAAAATATAAATTAATGTGATTAAGGAAGTATTTTGGTACGTTAAATATAATATAGGGTGTATATTTATTTCTGGAGTCTTTTATATTTAATTCAATATTGAAAATATCAAACATTTTATTAGGAAAAGTTCCAGGGAATTTTGTTCCGAGTATCCTAAAATTGTTTGTAGACGTACAAGGTGTTTTGTTGAGCTGGGATAAACTAAACTTTTATTTTTAAGTGGAAAACCCAATAAATTATTAAATTTCTTTAAATTGACCGTATAATTGCTGGTTGTTGTAGTAGTTCGCGGTATGCACAGTTCATAGAGCGTTTGATGGCCCATCTTGAGGCAGAAAGATGAAAGCGGCATGTGTCCCAGGTCCGTCTGCGAAAACCGCATCTAGATATCGTGTTCCCTTTTCCGTCGGGGGCCATTTGTGGTCTGAAAATGTACGCGATTTTTGCGTTTTTTTTTTAAATCGGAAATTTTCCAAAGACTTATATTTTCCAAACGAGACGAGATAGAAAAATGGTGCTGGAGTCAATGGAAAGAGCCTCACGAATACTACCAGGTAGAGCGAAACCGTTACAATTACCTGATACGCCGTTAGAGTCCGCGAATGGGTTTACTATAAAGGCTATAACTCTGGAACCACGGTAACTGGCGAGATGGGCTTTGGGGTGCTAGATGTGGCCTTCCAAGTTCTATACGGTAGTATAGAGACGACCCCGGCCAGAAACTTTTTGGACTCGGTTAACTTAAAAAAACCATTTTGGACGACATAACCTTAATCCTTGCAGGGTTGCTTTGGAATGCTTGCCGGGAAGTCACTATTGCAACGGGGTCGGTCCGGTTTAGCACGTGGTTCGCAGACAGCTGGAAACATGATCTGTTAAGGCGCCTAACGAAATGTCCGTCTTCGAACGCCGCGGTTGAGAACACGAAAAGTTTCTGTATCTATGGTCCGGCGCTTCAGCATCCATCCGCAGACAGCCGAGATTTTGCACTTATTTTCTAAAAAATTGAAAATTTTCCCCGGTTTATATTGTAGGAAGGAGAAGAACTAGCACGTTGGGATTTGCGGCATCGGAAAGAGCCTTGGGACTGCTATTCGAACGGGTAGAACTGTAACTTTACGGGGACGATATTTCCACTGTTATATGGAGTATTTCGAGTACTACGGCGCCGCAGGAGTGGGATCCCGGCCCCGTAACCAGAAAAGTTCCCGGCGCATCGTTGCCGAGGGGTTGCTATGGTAAGGGAGTCGGTCTGCTTTTGCAGATACGCTGCAGACTCACGGGGGTATGGCATTGTGAAACAGACCGAATTCGGCTTGCCTTTTACAAATGCTACTGTCCAGAACTCGAAATACAAAATTACCAACGTTGCGGCTGTTGTCGAAACGGCGCTGAAAGCGACTGACTGATTTTACTAATGGGAAAGATAGGTGGATATTATCCAATTTTAACGAGGTGTTCTTCACTGCTTAACATCGTTAGCGCGTTTTGCCGTTTAATGCTCTCCATAAAGGGCAAAAAAGTTTTTGCACTATTTGTATCTACTGGCACTCGCTCTTATAAAATACAGTTACGAACCTCTTCATCCCTAAGCTAACCTTTTCTACCGTCCACTTACCTTTTCTTTTTCTCATTCCTATCTTGTGTTACCCCCGTTTTTCTTTCCTTCCCTATTTTTAATTGTGCACTTTTTTTTTCTCCCTTTCTCTCGTTCGTTATTCCCTCCTTCAACCACTTTTCTATTTTTATTTTCTCGTCCTTTTTACCCCTTTCTTTTCTCCTTCCTCAGTTCTTCTTGATCTCACCTCCTCCCGCCTCCTACCCCAGTTCCCGTCACCCTTTCCACTCTACTTTTCTTTCCTTTCCACCTCATCCTTTTGCCCCTTTCTCGGCTTTCCTCCCGCCTTTCGCTGTTCTATTATTCTAGCAGTTTCTGGAGAATTGTATGAAGAGTCCCCACATTGTCGCTATTTCCGTGTCGGAAGACTGTGAGGCGCTCTACCTTATGGTTTCTGTATTATTTTATTGTTTGTACGAAATTTGGCTAAATTTATCTATGTTGCAACCGACAAAGTAATTTTGACAAAGACAAAGTGAATAATCCCAGTTGCAACTGATTAGCTTAAATTAGTTCTCTCCAATCAGTGATGAATTAAAAAATGTAATAATATAATGGAAACGCTCTGTATTTTTGAAAGTTGATAATGGACAAATTCTTACAATCTTTTTGCCGAGGGGTTGCTATGGTATGGGAGTAGGTCTGTTTTTGCAGATACGCTGGAGACCCATGGGGGTATGGCATTGTGAAACCGACCGAATTCGGCTTGCCTTTTACAAATGCTACTGTCCAGAGCTTGAAAGTCTAATTTTCAAGAATACAAAATTACCGACGTTGCGGCTGTTGTCGAGACGGCGCTAAAAGCGGTTGACTGATTTTACTAATGGGAAAGATAGGTGGATACGTTTTGCCGTTTAATGCTCTCCATAAAGGGCAAAAAGTTTTTGCACTCCTTGTACCTACTGTCACTCGCTCTTATAAAACACAATTACGAACCTCTTCATCCCTAAGCTCGCCTTTTCTACCGTCCACTTTTCCTTTCTCCGTACCTTTTCTTCTCATTTCCTTCTTGCTGTTACCCCCGTTTTTCTTTTCTTCTCTATTTTCTTTTGTGCACTTTTTCCCCCCTTCCCTCGTTCGTTTTTCCCTCCTTCAACCACTTTTCTGTTTTTAGTTTCTTGTCCTTTTTACCCCTTCTCTCTTTCCTCAGTTCTTCTTGATCTCACCTCGTCCCAACCCCTTTCTCAGTTCCCGTCACCCTTTCCACTCTACTCTTTTTTCTTTTTCTACCCCATCCTTGTGCCCCTATCCCGGCTTACCTCCCGCGTTTCGCTCTTCCATCACTGTGGCAGTTTCTGGAGAATTGTATGAGGGGTCGCCATTTCCGTGTCGGAAGATTGTAAGGTTCTGTACCTTACGGTTTCTGTGTTATTTCATTGTTTGTACGAAATTTTGGCCAAATTTGCGGTGTGAATGTTTATTGAAGTTCGATCTGCAAAATAATTTGGTTAGTTGAATTGTAACGCAACATGGTATGTAGGTTGATTGGTATTTGCAAATTGCTTAATTTCTCGAAATTTGTAAATGTGACGCCCTGTATGTTACTTCATAAGTGAAAATTCTTATACATGAACTTTTATTTGATATAAAATAACGGAAAATGAAAATTAAATTAAAAATATCAACATTTTATAGTCCACTAGAAATTAAATGTCTTCAGATACTTTTAATATCAAAATATCCCAGGAATATTTTTATTTACTGTATTTAAAATATCTTAAACTTGTGTTGAATACTATAATATAACTAACAATGATCTTTCTTTAAAATTTAGATTGCATCTCAGTTGTTACCCAACCAGAGCCTACAAAAGTGTATCCGATGCATGGAGCCAGCTGTGATTCAACGAAGCATAAGTCAGTGCCAAAATCCCAATTGCGGATATATCTATTGCATGAATTGTATGAGCTTTTCCACTAAAGGTCCAGAGCATTTTATTGACAATTGCCACTCATCAGAGTTAGTTATCAATAACAAACACCATACGTCCAGTCGATTCGGTTTATATGACATATCTAATGGGGGAAATGACCTCCTCCAGTCCAAGTATGATTCTTCAGGTTATGTGTCAGAAAGTGATATTTCCCCGGTAATAAGACACAATTTGAGTTCCTCCTTGACTGTGAAAAACCTTCCTGCTTTATCCAACATTAGCAACAGAAATGATAATTCTGTACCACGTCACAGAAGTCGTAGGTCTTCTCTGGTAACTGTTGTCAGTCCTAGTAGAACCCCCAAAATTGTAGAGATAACTGAGCCTTCAAGTCCACCTAAAATCAAAATCGTTGCTTGCTCTAAACAGAGCAAAAGGAATCTAAAGCGATTGAATTTTTAAATCTCAATCCTGTGATGGACATTCAAATCTCCCGAATCTCCTGAATTTCCTAAAAACGGCAATTGTGTAGGCTTTATTTTTATATTTGTATATAGTGCTCAATAAAATCCATCTTAAAACAACTAATTTATTGGAACAGAAATTATACTTCAAACATTCTGTTTTATGTAATGCTTGAGAAAGCTTTGTATTTGTTAGTTAGTTGTATTGTAAGTCTTGTATCTTATTTTAGGTTATTTTTTTAAAGTGTGTGCTTATTTTTTTAAGATTATCACTTGAATATCCGGTAAATCGAACAATAGTTTGCAATGTATACTTAACTATTTGTAGCTTACTTTATTTATTAATAACATGACCTCAAATTTGTACCATTTTATGTTTTCACACACTGCAGAGAGTCTTTGTTTAAAAAAAGTATGTGAAAAACCTGTTTTACATTTTTGAATACAAGATATTTTTGTTGTATTGAGTTTTATGAAACTTCACTGTATACGTACCTTATGTATTCATAAACATTTTTCTGCAGAAATGTTTTGTTTAGATGAGAAAATATAGTGTATTGGTAAATTAATAAGTTTGTATTTGTGATATGACAATCCCATACACCATACTTATTTATAAGTAGTGAGGAAATGGTGAAGCACTTGGGAACGTAGAATTATAATAGATTCCTGCTTTTGTAATTTTTATAAGTAATGAAATAAATTTTATAGAAGCCAAACTTTTTGGAGTATTGCAATGCTACTGTAGAATAGTTTACTGAGAAAGTTGTAGAAACCACATGCCGTAAGCTAGGACAACTAATTTTCATTAATTAACAATATCTGCAAGGTTTCCAAAAGCAATTCTCAATCAAATATTTCTAAAATAAGGTCAAATTGTCTATCAATTATCCACTACATAAGGTTGTTTCAGGTCAAGTTAGCGGAAGATATCCAATTTTAGGTTTGGTTGAGTTAAAATAGCAGTTCTCAAACTGTGGGGCGCGCCGAAGCTGTACTGGTGGGGGGGGGGGCGTCGAATAAATGAAAAATAAATCAGTATTAATTTTTTACATTTTTATTACATGTGTTCTATTCACTCTGAAGATGCAAGCTGCAATGTCTTGCAAAACATTAGTTTGTATGGGTTCACAAACAGCTAACAGACATAAGCCGATTAAGTATTATTGTCCTGGCAAACAAAATACATTAAGATCAAATCCTTGGCCGCCCCAAGGTTTAAATAATCTAAGCACACGGCCCTGTTTAGGCAGGCAGAGCTCACGAACAAATATTGCTCATACTTCTAGAGCAAATGCTTGTAAAGGCAGACAAGTTACAGGTCGGCCTTACCTGATAATACTGGGTTTACATAGTTCCCAAATGACGACGCGGTCTAAGCTGAAAGTAAATTGTAATATTGACAGTTCGAGAAAGCCTCAAAGAATAGACTAATATATGCCTGCTGTAAAGTACATAGCCTGTCCAGGTTTGGTTTGATATTCGAGGTAGACACTTTGAGTTCCTTTTCTATTTGAAGTTTGCTTCTATATTTAGACTTTAAAGCAGTTACAGCGGAAAAACCAATTTGGCAAAGGTAACAGTATCCGAAATGCTTCTGCTTTAATACGAGAATAGTGACAAGACAGTTCACTCCAGAAATTTGTTAATAACAATAACAAAATTTGATTTTGCTGTGGTACTTGAAGAAGGATGTATCAGTTCTTGCAGAGACAGGCCGGTAGGTATACTTTCAAATGGATTTATTACCCAATTCCAGTCACCCAATTTAATGTCTTCTGCTGCGAAAAAGTATTTGCTGAAAGTACTGCTCAAGTTTTCTAAATGACCCTCCACTGTGTTTAGCAATAACTTTTTATGATTCTCTTCCGGCGGGTAACTCTGGATAAATTCACACATTGTGGGAAACATCTCAAAGAAATTGTCTTTTAATTTGATATTCCATAACTGTATTCACTTACAGAAAGCATTGACACTTTCACTTAAATCAAATATGCTTATTTGTATTATTTCCCTGAAGTTGAAGATGAAGCGAATTAAGTTTTTCGAATATGTCTACTAAGTAGGAGAGCTTTATTAGAAATAAATTGTCGTAGAATTCTTCCGCATGCTTCTGACCCTCTGTTAAGTTCGTTTCAAATTTGCCGCTTGATATGAGTTAATTTCTTAATTTGTTTGCCACTTCGTAAGAATTAATAACGTTGTTTTAATTGCAGTCTTAATTTGGGTTACCGTTTCGCTATTTTGTTTTGTCTTTCTAAGTTTGAGTTATGTTAACAGTTCCCTTTTGTAGGCTCAAAATTACCGATTCTTGTTTTTCTCGCGCGTGACCTTAAGCACTTCCGAGAGCTCACGTGTCCCTTATTCTAGAACATTTCATGAAGTTTCGTAATATGGTGCAATCTTTTGAGGAGGGGGGCAGATTCCCGTTGCGTTTTTACGTCAGCCAGACTTCCACCTCCGGTGTCTTCCCAAATTACATCTTCAGGGGAGGGCCGTAAATATATTGAGTGCTGCAAGTGGCGGATTTTGAGTTTTTTTTCGAGGGGTATCCGTTATGTGTGTTCCGTCTCGCTGTTTTACCAAGGGATATAAACAGACCATCGGCTACTGCCGGATTTAAAAGGAAACACTTGATTCAACCCCGGTAAAGGCAATTCCGTGTGAATTGGCCGATCGCCGTTTGGCGGATTAATTTCGAAACTAGCTCCCATCGCTCTTGGGTTACCATTGGTGCGCTGAACGCATCAAAGTTCCGGGCCCCTGGATGTTGACTTCCTTCAACCCAGGCTTCAGGGTCGTACCCATCATCATCATCATTTTGTGAACCAGTATTGTGCTGGCCACTTCTATTTCCGTTCAAGGTAAAAGATCAAGTTTTGCTATGAGTAAAACTAATCGTTTTTGTTTCGCGTTATCTTGCAAACTTCAAATTTTGCTTTTATGTAAGTGGAAACAGCGACCTTCAGTCGCCGTTTGTGGTGTTAGTGGTTTATTATAAAACTACGACATTATATTCTGTGTTATTTTTATGAACTTCAGCGTCGCTGGTGTTACGTAGCTGTAAGCAAAACGTAAATCCCGTTGCACCAGTGGCGGCGAGTTTTTTTTCTTAACGTGAAAAATGAAAATTATGTAATCCAAACTTATAGCGTTATCACTTTGTCATTTTCTTGTATTGTCATTTTTAAAAGTTTAATGATATGTGTGTTAAAAGTTTACTGCCTCTTATTGTGTCTTTTGTACTTGTTTGTGTAAGAATTTTGCAAGCTTTAAATATATGGGAGGAGACACAATAAAGGTAGGTTCCATTCTCGTAAGCTGTTGGCTTCTCGGCCTTCCACGAGGACCTACAATCAGCTGATTTGGAAGGTGGCGCCCACTTATTTTGACTCGCCCTGTACACAACTAAAGATTTTCTCCCATAAGCGATTTTTACGAACTCCCCCTACTCCTCTGAGCTAAGCTGTAGGCCTTTTTCCATCTATTTGGTTACGGGTCGTCGAAAAGCTCGACACCTTCTCCCTTAGGAATATTGCTATTTCATTTCTCAGTTTGTAGACGCGCTTGAACACCTTACCGCGTGACAACCATCTGGATGAAGAATAAAACAACAATGATATATGTTCAACTCCCATATCTTCACAAAGAGCAACAAAAATCCTTGATTTTGGAGGTCTGGTTTTTATATAATTAACTAGATTAATAAGGTCCATTTTTTAATAAGAAGATAAATACCTACTGTAAATATCATTAAAATATATTTTTTTCCATATTCTACATGCTTTTATCTACTTTTCTACATAATTTCCTTTTTTGTTCAAACGTTTGTCATACCGCTCAACAAGTTTTTGCATTCCGACGTCAAAGAAATCAGCCGCCTGTGGAGAAGGCCAATCCATGACAGTTTTCACTTCTTCATTGTCGTTGAACCGTTGACCACCAAGAAACTCCTTTAAGTACCAAAACAAGTGAAAATCACTGGGTGCAAGGTCTGGACTGTAAGGTGGATGATCCAGTTGTTCCCGTCCAAAAGACCTGATTAGACCTTGTGTTTGTGCAGAAACATGTGGCCTTGCATTGCTATAGAGCAACATCACACCGGAAGACAAGTCAAGCCGCTTGTTTTGTATGGCACGCCGGAGTTTTCTCAAGGTCACACAATACGCATCAGAATTGATTGTTGTGCCTCTCGACATAAAATCCACTAACCAAATCCCTTTCCTGTCCCAGATGACAGTTGCCATGATCTTTCGTGCTGAAATTGTCTATTTGGCTTTCACTCTGGATGGCGACGATGTGTGTCGCCATTCCCTTGACTGTTGCTTGGACTCAGGAGTCATGTGAGACACCCAAGTCTCATCTCCTGTAGCAATGTGGTCCAACAATTCATCTCCTTCCTGATTGTATCGAGTCAAAAATGTGTAACGTGTGATTTCTGACGCGTGGTGTATATCAGGAATGTATTCCCATTACAGCGTTTTAGACGGTATACATCGGGTTTTCGAATTCAAAAATTGGTTCTCATATTGTGTTCTGCGCATAGATCGTGAATTTTCGATTCTCGGACCGCAGTCAGTGGATTAAGTTAGAACGTATTCTATTCTCAACAAGTGCAGACTTGAATTTTTAATTAAGGTCGTTACGACTCAGAAGATTATTCCCATTTGTGAATTTTCAAGTGATTAGGGGAAACTTAAACACGGTAGTGTGATAGTAAGATTTTCCCTGGGAGATATCCTAATTTAGTGCACTCTTGGAGAGTTTTTCTTCTGCCAATTTAACATCTTATGGTAAGCTTAGGTAACCTTATTCCACTTTATCTTTTCTAAGACAGTTGAATTTATTTAGGCATCAAACAGAAGCCGGAAGAGTGGAAACAGCCGGAAACTGATCGAATTTATAACGACGTGGGAAATTCCGCGAGCCAGATATTCCAGTGCAGGGACAGTTGGCGTAGCAGGTGTGCGTGCAGAGAGTCCATTGTGTAAAGACATCTACATTCAAGGTCTGTTAGACAACTTTTTAACTTACCTGTGTTGGGTTGATAAGTCCACGGAATTTCGAGAACTATCAAAAGACGAATAACTGCGACTCGTTTAATTGCGTAGACATATTTATGTTGGAATATAATAAATACTCGAAAATTTTTGTATTAAGTTCAATATTTTACTTGGAAAAATTCTTGTTCATATTCAAATAACTTTTTGTACACTGAGAACTTGTTAACTGGTCTGCAGATTACGAGATAAATTTCTGATTTAAAGTTCAAACGAAAGGGGAATTTTGCGTAAATTTATAATTATCCGTGCGCATATACCATTTATTTTGGGTAATTAATCTAGTTTTGCGTATACGAGGCCTCGTGATATCGTCGATTCTAGACGGGAATTCGGGTGGTTTGTTTGACATATATTTTTTTGAAGTGGATTAACGCTTCCTAAATTTATAACTGATCTACGCATTATTGTTTTCCCTAGGAATTTTGGGTTCTGCTCTGTTATAAAAATCAAATCAGAGAGAGTAACGTACTGTGGTCTGTTCATTTTATTCATGAATGTGAATTTATGTACATATATATAACTTGGGGTTGTGATCCTGATTTTTTTTTATGCTTTTTATGCTACATACATATATACCTTTGGCTTGTATTGATTAATTATTTTCTGGACCAATATTTTTGGAAATCTGTCAATTACAATTGTGTTTTATTCTGCCTTGAAAAATAAGTTTAATATTACCAAACAAGGTAAGTTCGCATCCAGGAAGGTTCCTGTTTACCCAAAGTTATCTTCGAGGAGGAAAGGGTTTTTTTAAACAGGTGGCGCCTAGGCTTAGATCGAACCACCCTTCTTCGACTGCAGCTAGTCGAACCCTTGTCCTTGATACCTGGACCTTGCTTAGAAATTTGATGCTTCGATAGTTTGTAGTGTATAAAACTATTTTTGTTGTTGCCGTCGATTAACTAGGCGTCACAAATGATAAAGCACAGCCCAATTTTTTTGTTTTGTGATGTTCAGAAAGCAGTCTTGAAACCCACACAATTTGCGATAGTTCAGTTTCTCTAAAACAACGGTGTACAAAACTAACCTTGAAACCTGTGGAAATTCAATTGATAACTTTGAAATCGTGTATCATCGGACCTCTCGAATTTTGTTGTCCACATCACGAACCAAATCTTCAGAAATCAGAGAAGGTCGGCCAATTTTCTTAAACATTATAAACTTCTACAGCTCAGCACACGGACAGACGATACGGCTGCAAATGCCGTCTAAACGCGCGCAGAGTATGCTAGGAGCAGACGCGCAAGCGCACTGCGGCAATGCGCGTCATTCTCACACTCATTCACAAACGGACCTTATTTAAAAAATAGGTACACCTCTTAACTACTACCACAGCAATATTTAGCTTAGCGATTTTGAATTTAAAGCTTCCCGATGAAGCAGCGTGTCCAGACTACTGGAGATTCCTTCTTCAGAACCAGACATGGCTTGAGCTCCATCGGTGCAAATTCCAACACAATCCTTCCACTTAATTCTTCGGCAAATTGTATCGTCTGACAGAGGAATATTCTTGAGTTGTTTAGCATAGCTTGTCATTGTAGATTTGGAAGGGTGAGTTACCTCACGTGCACTTAGGCCACAAATGTGGGCCCATTGTGCTGCCTCCTCAGCAGCTCCCCAATTTGGGCATCACGCAAGCTATCCAATCCTTTTGATGTACCTACCTACTTAGGACATCTGCAACTGGGGTGTTGCTGATTTCGGCCATGTCAGGCCAAAAGTCTCCTAACATGGATCCTTTGATTCATGCGAGAGCTGGACAGTGACACAGGACGTGTTCTGCCCTCTCGTTATCCCCGTTGCATCCTCGACACTTTGGTGAAGCAAACGGATGTGCTTCGTAAAATACCAATTCTATTGCAACCTATTCAATGACTTTCTAAATCCAGTTCGAAATAAAATTTTTTAGTCTGTACACTGTAATTAATTTGGGATTTTTAGAAGAAGTTGTATAAAGTTGTGTAATTTTTTTTAAATACTTGATTTAATTATAACTTTGGTGCAATCAGTGACTTTATTTACAAAATATTCAAAATGTTATGTATTTTCTCGGAAATAAAGTACAATTTGTTAGATTCGTAATGGTTTTAGCAACTATTGCAAATCTGAAATAGTAATTTAATTAAAAAAACCGGAAACAGAAGTTTCGAAGAATTTTCCTTGAATTAAAAACAAAAATATTCTTTTTGTCTAAAATTTATTGTTTACAAATCATAGAGTATTTTATATAAGTAAATACTTCGTCACTACAATATTTTAATTCAAAAGACCACTTTAACAGTTTCGTTTCCAGAAAAAGCTTACAAATTTAAAGATTATTGAAAATGTGGTAGTAAAGTTTTATGGGGCACATACATAATGCAACAAATTGATGCCCCATCTTAAAAAAATAGTATCGTAGCAAGAGCCCTCTGTAGTGAAAGAGCCAAACTGTAAATAAAACTGGAAATATTTTCTACAACTCAAAAATGCTCTAAATCTACCTACTTAGGCCCCCTATTAGCTATTGCATTGTGTATGGAAGATGTATATCCCCTCCACTAAGCGAAGATGCATTTTTTTCTTAAGTTAATGGTTAGTCATTCTAATACATGCACTGAATATGAAGCTTGTGAATAAGAAAATTTTATCTGCTAAACATTTGTGTTCTGATTTTTCTTTATTTTTGTATTTATTACTAAGGGTAGGTTAATTAAAGACAAATACATTTCTATAGCTTTTAAAATTTATATTTCTATTACACAGAACTTGTATTTTTTATTGAATTACATACAAGCCAACTTAAATTGCTTTAATAAAAATTACACATACAGTTTATAAAAATAGTTTTCTACACTTACAACTACAAATAACTCAGCAAAACGAAAACTTAACTTTACTCAAATGCAATGCAACCTAAATTGGCTCCTAGAGTATAAAAGGTAGAATACAAAACTGGAAATTTCATTAAGCTCCCGGTATCGGGCCGATTTGCAGGATCCAGTTGCAGCATCACCTCCACCATGTACTGCACTGCAGTTTCATAACAGGAAGTATCGATCAATTTCTTTCTTCCGGTGGATATGGAGTACACCACATTAGCAACCTAACAGGAAATTAGAAAGATGTTAACAATGCATATACAAATTTTTGGGACACAAAAGTTGGCAATACATATATAGAGTTTTTGGTGCACAACATCCAAATTTTCCAAAAATTAAACAAGAGTTATAAGTATAAAGTTTTTTAAAATAGGTGCTTTAATTAAAAATAAAAAACAACCATAATTGGGTTGTATCGCGCTACTATAAGCCAAGGCATAATTATAATTTTGGTACTGCTTTTTCGCTACGTAACTTTGACTAAAATACTGACTGTACATTTTTGTCTAAGGCTTATATGACACGGCATAGAATTTTTATAACACTTTCTTCAAAAATTTGTACAAAATTTAGAACATAATTTTGTAGAAAATTCCGTTTGTGAGCATGCGCAAATAGGTGCAAATTACTTTGACATCTGTGAGAAAACTCTCCAAATAATCATGTGACTGCCGGTAATGTAGAATTCTACAAGTTCGTAGCGCTTTTATTTATTTATTTTACATGAACGCACGACAAAGCAAACAAGCTGTAACAATAAAGACCGCGAGCGAGATAAGAGAAAGTGCGTGGAGTATAGACAGGCGGGGGAAACACGTGGTAAACATATTCTTTTCTGCACTCTGTGATTGTTAATAAACACTAAAAATTGCTCGTTTGCGCATCGATGTGACGCCGATTCATGTTCTAAAATCTACAGAATTTTGTACAAAATTTTGAACAAAATTTTGCTATAATACATGACTCAGAATTTTGTAAAAACACTTTGAACAAAATTCTATACAAATTTTCTACAACGTTCTGTGCTGTGTCATACAGGCCTAACAATAATAACAGGAACTCAAAATAATTTTTTGCAATAATTTCAAAACCATCAAACAGATACTTGCAGTAAGTATTAGAAAATTTTCAGAAGTGACTACGAATAACAAAGGTATGTAAAAGCCCAGAAGTATCCAGTAATAAAATTTAATCCTGCACATCCGGTATTGGTATTTTCAAATGTTTAATTTGACTTTAGCATTTAGTATATTAGACTTTGCTTTGTATAAGTACATGCATGACAGTTGTTTTTGTATTGGGTTGCTGTAATAATAAGTGACAGTGAAGAAATGAATGTATGGCAATATTATAAAAAAATATTTTACAGCTACAATTAGGCTACAATGATGTGTGAAAAAGTAGCCGAAATAGTTACTTTAACAGCGGCTACAGTGGTGTAAAAAAGTCCCGCATCACCAATTGTTTCTTGGAGTTTAACATGACTCTTTGATTAATTCTGAAAAATAGATTTAAATATCTTACCATTACGTATGTTATTAGTTTATCTGCTTAGGGTGATCTTAGAGTTCTTTAGAAAAATTGAAAGACATTGTTGTTTAAATCCCTTAATCCGTTACTTATTATTCTAAAAAATAATGGATGATTAGAAATTACTTAATGTCCATAAGACCCATTTGTAGAAGAAATATTTTTAATATTCTAATTATGTACGCCCTGCGCTGAATTTCAGCAATTTACATGTATGCAGTAAAAGTTGCAACATGTCCTCGCAGAAGAAACAGATTAAATTATCCGACAAGAAGCAGTATGTAATAATTTTCTATCATAACAAAGGACCTTCTACCCGTAAAATCGCTAGTGAAGTTTAGTGTAATCAATTAACCGTCGACGTCGTTCGAGTAATTAGGAAGCATGCCGAAAATGAAAAACGGAAGATAAACCTCGGTGTGGTTAACCAAAAATAACGTCTGCTAGAGATGATGCTGTATTATGAAGAAACAGTTTGGCTGACAGGAGCCTCAATTCTACAGAACAGACCAGATCATTGTTAGAAGCTATTGCTGTGAGTTTGTGCACGTCTACTGTGAGAAGAGACTTCTTAATTTTGGAGTGCAAGGATGTAGAGAACGCAAAATACCACTGCTTTCTGACAAACAGAGACCCTTCGCAATGGGCAAAAGAACATCGTCACCGGTGTATTATTCAATGATGAATACATATGATAATATCAATTAATCAAGTTGGCAATAGGTATTTCGGAAGGTTTCCTGAGAAAGAATGTTTACCAAGATACGTATTTCCAACAATAAAATCCCATGGTAGGGGGGCGCATGTCTGCCAAAGGAGTTGGTCGACTACATGTCCTCTGTGGGATGATGAATGCTGCAAAATATCTTGAAGTACTGCAGAATAAGATGTTATCTAGAGGGAAAAATTTGTTTGGAGAAGAAAAGTTTATTTATCATGCACTACGCCAAAGAGGAAAAGTGATTCAATCTTAGATGTAGACCAATTAAGTCCATCTAATGGATTAGCCAACACAATGCCCAGACCTTAATCCCATCGTAAACATGTAGCAAAAGGGATAGCTAACCCCATTTTAGAGCAATAAACGCAAAAAATTGATTTAATCAAAGCCTGGTTTCATTGTATTTCCAAGGAAGAGTTTGGAAAACTGGCAAATTCCCAGCCAAATTGAAACAAATGGGACATGAAGAACGAGAACTGGCCGACAAAATATTAAATTATTCTAGTACTAATCATAATGTTTTGTAATATCGCAGGGTTTAACTTAAATTACAATAATAAATTGTAGGTAAATTTGATTTACTGTTATATTTTAAATTATTTTTCCTAAGAAAAACATTTAAAGTGTTAGCTTTACCATACTACTGTTTTGGATATCTATATGGGTATGTTATATTGACGTGTTAAAACATTTTAAATGTATCATTTCAATACAAGCCCCCTCCCATTCCTCTAGTCATGCAGGACATTTTTACACCATTGTCACTGCATTTACTTTTGAAAGTAGGTAGCTTTCCTAACAGTGCAAAACACCTAAAACTAAAAATACTCTTATAATAAGTTTCTTACTGGTCCTTCAAACATGCGTTCTAAAGCACAAAGCTCGTACAAAATGCATCCAAGAGACCAAATGTCAGACTTGGTATCGTATGGTCGACCATGGCACATTTCTGGCGCCAAATAGTTGGTAGTTCCGATGATAGTACTTGTCTTACCATCACTAAAAATAAGTATGTTAAAACATGTCATTAACACTTTACCCATATCTTACTTTAGAAGTATTTTAGATATTCCAAAATCTCCAATTTTAATCACATCCCCTTTTGTGCCAGTCATGAATATATTTTCAGATTTCAAATCACGGTGGATTATATTCTTTGAGTGTATGTGGTGCAAACCATGGAGTATTTGACAAAACAGATTTAAAACTATCTGAAACAAGCAGATAACTGAAATTAAACGAAGCCTTGCTCGGGAAAATACATTTACTTGTTGAGGAAGAAGAGTAGGCTGTTGTTGTTTAATATAGTCGTACAAACTTCCCTTATTTGCATACTCCATAACAATGTAAAAAATTCCTCCTGACAGGAAGCTGTCATGGTATAGCACGATGTTTGGGTGCTTGAGTGATTTCAGTACAGAAACTTCATTCTTGGCACTTTCAATTTGTTTGCTGTTTAAATCCGTATTTACTTCTTTCACCACCACTTTTAGTTTGTTGTGTTTTCTTTCACATAAATAAACAGTCCTGAAAAATAATTACCGTTAGACAATGTTTTCCACAAACTTTGAACTATTTTAGAAGAAGAAGGATCTTTACCCAAAAGTCCCTTTTCCTAATTTTTCAAGAACATTGAATGAATGCATTCTGATTTATGCGTGTTGCAAGCACATGTAAAAATAAACTAATAGAGTAAGAGAGAAGAGAGTTATTTGCAAGATTTATCTTTTCTGATGCAGAATGCAGATGCCACATGTAAGGTTCAGTGATAATGAAACAATTGTAAGAACATGTAAATCTATTACCCAATTGTAAAAAGATGCTTTTTGAATATACAAACACTATAAAAATAGCAGAAATTCATATTTATCAAATTTTCCTTATACAGGGTGTACATGGAACGTAAGTACCTATATAAAAAGGCATATGGAATTATTCTATAATCAATGTATACATAATAATTGGTATCATAAAACTTTAGGAACAATTGGTTCTTAAGAAACAAATCTACAAGCTAAATGGTTGTTCATATAATATACAGGGTGGTTAATTTTTCATTCTACACTGCATATTTGCTCTAGAATTGATGTATCCAAAAATATTTTTTGTTTATTCACAAATTTAACTGAAAGATTGTAACTGAATAATTTATTTAAATACAGATTATAACTGAAACATATTTGCAAGTAATTTGTATTTTAAAATGATATTTAATGATACTCAAGGATTGAATTTTGATTTTAATTTTGTAATTGTATAAATCAATTAGGTAATTATTTTTATTTTTCCTGCTTTATATGAATCATCTGAAGAATCGTAACATATTTTCTTTTCTAGGTTATTTAATGACTCTTTCAGAATATATTCATCAGTTTGTATTTCTACATGCATGTTCCAATAGTGATTTTGTATCAGTAATTAACCGCAACCTATCTTTATAGAAAAAACAAAGTGCTTGACTATATCTGGAGGTGAAAAGTGGTCGGTGACAAAAAAATGTCAAAGTGTCAATATTACAATTCACTTTCGACTTAGACCGCGTCGTCATTTGGGAACCACACCCAGCATTATCAGGTAAGGACCGACCTGTAGCTTATCTGCATTTACAAGCATTTGCTCTAGAAGTTTGAACCATATTTGTTTGTAGGCCCTGCCTGCCTAAACAGGGCCCTGTGCTTATATTAATCAAACCTTGGGGCGGACAAGGATTTGATCTTGATGTATTTTGTTTGCCAGGACAATAATACTTAATCGGCTTATGCCTGTTAGCTGTTTCTGAATCTTTAATGGCTTTGGAAATACTTTTGGCATCAAGCCCTTCAAGTTCTACAAAGCCTAAAAATTCTTCGGTTGTGCTGCCTTTTTCATCGAAGAAACGTAATCCAATAGACAGTTGTTTACCCGAAATATCAGGGGTTTCGTCAACTACATTGCTGTAAGCGTAAGCTTCCTTAATCCTTGTGACGATTTGTTCCCTGATTGTAGTGCCACATAGATCAATTATTTCAATTTGTATGGTAGGTGATCGGTATGACGCGTTTTTTGGTCCATGCCCAAAATAGTGTTTTAATTGTGAATCATAAGCTTCGATACCTAAACGGCATAAGTCTATAAGTAGGTACGCCTTCATCCAGATTTTTGCCTCTGAGAGGTAAATCATGTGTGTCGGATAAAATGACGCAGGACACAACTGAGGACAGTACCTTTTAGTTTTTTTTTATTAATTTTTGCAAAGACTGGTGAAGTAGGATGTCCTCTGGGACGGCCACCATGAACGATTTTGCAGATTCCATTGCAGCCTTATGCCTCTAGGTCTGTACATGTGCTTTGAAATAATCGTGCATGTCCTTGTACTTAGTGAAAGGTCTGATGATGAAAGAACCCCAACCACCTCTCATCATGCTGGCTGACGGCGGAAACAACACACAATATTTACAGAAAGCACCTTTGAATCGGCTTGAGTAAGCTAACCATAGTGAAAATGTGTTCAGCTACTGGTGATTGAATTTACTCTTGAGATGTTTGGCATCTGCCGTAAAATTGTAGTTCTTCGAAGGTACCCAGCCATTTTCCAAAAAATGTTTTTCTTATCAACCGGTACAGTGGTCGCCAGACCGACGATATTTCCAATATCATCTTCACCACAATCGTCGTCTTTTACTTTCACTGTCTGGCATCGTGGTTTGAACCATAGAAGAAGACCTCGCAGTCGCAGTGTCTGAAGCAGAGGGTGGTTGTACTTTCTTGATCTCATCTGCTGCTGGTGCGAAGATCGGAGCAGGATGGTTATGTTATTGGAGAGTTTGATCTGGGAACGAGGAATGGCAGAGGAGATAGACTAGTACAATTTTGTTAGGAAAACGAACTTATAGTGAGTAATACGTTCTTCAAACTACCGAAAAGGAGGATATATACATGGAAATCACTAGCAGATAGCCCAAATACTGTTGTACGTAATCAAATTGATTTCGTCACAATAAATAAAAGATACAGAAACACAATAAAATCTGCAAAAACTTATCTTGGCGCGAATATCCCGTCGGACCATGTTCTCTTGATGGCGTCATTAGTGCTTTGTTTCAAAACCATACGAATAAAAATGAAACAAGGAATAGACGTAAACAAAATTAAAGACTCTGTCATAAGAGAAAGTATGTCCCAACAATTATGTGCTAAATTCAGTGAGCTAGAAAACAAAGAATACGAAAATATCGAAGAAAGGTGGACGGATATAAAGCCGATAACTCAGAAAAACCAAAAACACACTTAGAACGAGAAAATGAAATAATGGCCTGAAAAAAATGAATGACGCAGGATATTCTGAAAATGATGGAAGAAAGACGCCAATTAAAAAACAAGGACCAAATAAAATACAACGAAAAGCATAGAGCAATACGAAGAGAACTTAGAAAAGCTAAAGAATGGTGGTTTAAGGTTGAATGTACTGAAATCCAAGAAATGAGTTTAGGAACTGGGCGTACAAGCAATATTAACAACTTATATGATAACAACGGAATAATTATGCAGAATAGAAGAACATTACATCCATCTAAAGCATACATAAATCAGCTTTCCGCCGACAATCGAATCTCAACAGACGAATCAATGGTGATATCTCCCGAGCCACCCATAATACAAGAAGAAGTTGAAAAGGCTATAAATAAATCAAAGGAAAGAAAAGCATGTGGGTCAGATGAAATCCCAGCTAAAACGGTAAAACTATTCAGGGAGGCTTGTCTGAAAAATCTATTAGTATTATTCAACAAAATTTATGAATCCGATACAATACCTTGAATCAGTATTCGTCACACTGCCCAAAAAAAAAAACGAAATAAAAAGAAATATGAGGACCACCATACAAACAGCTTCATGAGTCACGACTTGAAATTATTCCTAAAAATAATCCACGAAAGAATATATAGAAAGCTTGAAGTTCATATTGGAAACAGTCAGTTCGGAT
This sequence comes from Limonius californicus, assembly GCA_014611495.1. Lineage (NCBI taxonomy): Eukaryota > Metazoa > Arthropoda > Insecta > Coleoptera > Elateridae > Limonius > Limonius californicus. The sequence continues at coordinate 3,115 of JABXWE010003363.1, read as the reverse complement.
TTAGGAACGGAATGGGAACACGGGAAGCTTTATTTGCCCTCCAGATACTCATACAAAGATGTAGAGACGTCAAAACTGATGTGCACGTATGTTTTATAGACTTTAAAAAATAATTTGACATGGTGAAACATGACAAATTAATTAAAATCCTAAGAAGAACAGGTATTGACGAAGCTAACATAAAAATCATACAAAATCTGTATTACGGCCAAAGAGCATCGGTAAGCGTTGAAGGACAATTAACAGAGGAAGTAGACATCTGTAGGGGAATGAGACAGGGCTTTGTTTTGTCTCCGCTTCTATTCAGTATCTATTCTGAAGAAATTTTTTATGAAGCATTGGACGATATTCCAAATGGAATAAATATTAAGTCTTGATTAAAACTTTGAGGTATGTCGATGATATCGTTCTTCTAGCCGATTGCCTGGAGGACTTACAACAACTTCTGGATTGAGTCATAGAAGTGGGAGATGAATACGGTATTAGCCTTAATACGATTAAAACCAAATATATGGTAATTTCTAAGAAAAACGACGCTCACGTGGTTGCAAGACTTTATACGAACAGTGTTGTTTTGGAAAGACTGGAAAACCTTACCTACCTGGGATGCTTACTAAATGATCAATGGGACCATAGCAGGGAGATAAAGCAAAAGATAGAATAAACAAGAACAGTATTCTTAAAAATGCGCAATGTGTTTTCTAGTAATACTCTGAGTCTGCCACTACGTATCAGAATGGTTAGGTGCTACGTGTACTCAGTTTTGCTGTACGGTGTGGAGGCCTGGACACTCACGGAAGCTACCACCAAGATAATTGAAGTTTATGAAGTGTGGATATTCCGACGAATTCTAAAAATCAGCTGGTTAGAGCATGTGACTAACAAAACAACCAAGTCTTAAAAAGAATGCGAGTGGACAGAGAACTGATAAATACCATTAAAATAAGGAAACTCACATATCTAGGGCGAAAAATATGCAATACTCAAACTAATCATTCAAAGGAAAATACGTAGTAAAAGAGGAGAGGGTAGACGAAGAATATCCTGGCTGAAGAACCTACGCCAGTGGTATGGCAAAACGTCTAATGAACTCTTCTGAGCGGCTGCGAACAAAGTCTCGATCGCTATGATGATGGCCAACGTCCGCTGAGCGGATAAGGCACACGAAGAAGAAGAAATTGGGGTTTGGAACTAAACACGACAAAAACGAAATACATGGTGATTAGGGTAAAAGGGAAGATTTAATCATAGATGAAGGTCGGATAGAATACGTAAACGAATATGAATATATAGGAGTAGCAATGACAAACGATGGAAGAGACGATAAGGATATAATGAAAAAATTAAGTAAAGTAAACCAAGCAATACGCAAACTACATCCTGCAGTACTGGGGAACAAACCGATAAGAAAGAAACAAATATATGACACTGTCTTTCAAAGCTGCGTTATATACGGAGCAGAAATGTGGGTGATAAATAAGAACTTGGAACAAAGAATATTTGTTATGGAAATATAGTAGGTATTGGGGGAAATACTATAGTCTACCCTATACGGTCATATAAGAAATGAAGAAATCCGAAGAAAGATAGAAGCAGCCTACACAATATAAGAAAATCAATTAAAGTGGTATGGACACATAAGAATGAAGAAAGACTGCCATAAAGGGTATGAAAGTGGGATCCCCGAAAGTAGAAAAAAAGACAGCCCAAGAACACGATGGATGGAAACAGTAGAAACAGCAATGGGAGATAGGAGTTAAGAAATGAAGATTGGCAAAACAAACAAGTTTGGAAATCGGGATGCGAGAAACGGCGCTAAAGCTGTAGAAAACTCGCCTGTTATTATTATTATTTTGTAGTGATAAATTGCCTATTTTGTATCGCGAGTGGATGGCTGAAAAATGTAGGAAAGAATTGCATTTAAACTAAAATGTTCCAATTTTTTAAAGCCACAAAGTGCGGTTTAATGCTGTTGTAGGTTTCTAAAATTTAGCCGCTCCCTGATAAAACCGCTCTGTGAGCTGCGTTGTGGAACCACCCCCCTCTTCCAGGCCCTGCCTCTTAATCCATTTTAATTTCGCAAAAAAAAAACTATCAAAGAACAAGTTCATTCTTGGTTACCATAGCGACCACTACTGGAACAATTGCCCGCTGTATTAGATTGATGTTTTGTTTTTGTTGTTTACAAAAGTTTAATGTTGATTTATTATGTTACCTTTTAATTAATTTAAAATGCTTACAAGTATTTTAATTAGTACATAAATAATTAAAAAAATAGGATACCGAATACATTTCATATTTGTCGTAGGACTTGCTCCTGGAAGTACGCAAACACGCGGTAAGTACCGAAGATTTATTATCGTTTTCCTGCTAGCTCAATTCATTCTGTACCGTTAAGAAATGTAACGCGCGGTGTTTTGGCACGTGCCGGGCAAATTGAATTTTGTAATTTTTTGCCGGAGTAGTGTCAGTTCCGCACGTCACATTTCGCGCATTCGCACTGATCCCAGACTCTGATTGGTTGTCGCCATTTTATCGATGGTTCGTTTGTAGTGAAAACGTCTTTAGTTTATGTGTTTTTTTGTCCAAATTTCCGAATGCATCTGAATGAATTCTCCGTAGTATCACCCAAAGTAAGTTTTAATTTATGAATAGGTGGAATGCTTTGCAACCGCCATGCAATTTAGAGGTGTACGTAGTAATTGCACTTCGCTGATTCTGTCAGCTGTATTTACATTACGATTGGAAGCTTTGCTAATTTCGTGCATTGCTGTTTGTTGTTGCTAACTTTGGTGCAAGTGCAGTGAAAGCTGTTTGAATTTACTCGATTCGAATGTGGTTCTGTTTGACAGTTCGGTTCCTTGCTGGTTTTTTCGTTGAAAATATGCTCGTTTGGATTTGAAATCAAACTGCCTGTCATCGATGTGTTTGTAGTTACTTCTTGCATAGACGTGTAGTTTGTATAACGTGTTCCTATATTACGGGATAAGAGGCAGGATCTCAAAATAGGACATCCTAAAAGTAGGTCAAATAGTGGGGAATTAATTTTTTTAGGTTAGACTTTGGCAACAGTGGTGTTTTGTTTATTATTTGCATTTGTCATTTGCTGACAGTA
>JABXWE010003362.1:0-34473 GCA_014611495.1 Limonius californicus | reverse complement strand
ATGTATTTATCGCCTCAATGTTTAAAATTTACAAGAATATTCTAGACCGACCTTTTAGTTGATATCTCCGGTACAACATGCACCATCTGACTTAACACTTGGCGGTCACAGGTGTGCGTCTAGATGTCGACCTTGCAAATATTTTCTTTAGCGTACGATCGATCCGAATTCTTCGATGTAGTTATAAAACTTTCTTTTCCCAGCAGCTCTAAATTTTTCTGGTATTTACGAACTTTTCAGCAGCTCAAAATTTCTCAGCCGCTCTAAGCTTGCCTAAATAATACAAGAACTAATAAAGTAACCAAATTAGAATCAAACTTCCTTAGCTTACCACAGACGTAAATCGGCACTAGAAGACCTCTTCAAGGGTGTAATAAATTGGATAAAAACCTAGGGAAGATCTCACTAACACTAGAGATTTCCCTCAACTAGACCTTTTCAACAAAATTAGGAATAAATCCTTGGTCGACACGGACCGCTGTGAAAAATCTAGTACACACTTGTCAGGTATCAGACTAATTCTGCTGCTCGAGGAAATCTAATTCCACTTGACATTGAAACTTAACATGCGCGGAACCAAAATTTGAAACAACTCAGCAATATACACTGTGCGTCGAAATCGCACGTTACAATATTTTGGTTTTAAAACGTTTGTAGTCTAAATAAAGTGTCATCGATTTCAAAAATGATATTATTTGTAGGACTAAGAAGATCATTTTTATCACAATTTGAGTATCAAGATCTCGCAACGTTTATTGAGAACCCTTGCTGCAAAATCAAGACAGGCGTTTTGGTTCTAAAATGTTTTGCAGTCTAAATAGGTGCCACTGAATTCAAAAATGTTATTATTTGTAGCACTAAGATAATTTTTATAAAAATTTGAGTATCAAAGATCTCGAAGCTTTTTTTGAGATCCCTTGCTACAATATTGAGACAGACATTTTGGTTTTAAAACGCTTTTCAGTCTAAATAGGGTGTCATCGAATTCAGAAATGGTATATTTTTAGTAACGGATCATATTTTCAAAGGTATACTTTTATTTCTAAACTTTTTTGGACTAGGAACTCAGAAGTGTTTGAGAACCACTGCTGGAAAATATAATATTAATTTTACAGGTATACTGTTCAATTCTTCTTTTTTCTATTTTAATATACATGTATACAGCTTCCTAAGCCTAATCTGCAGTTTAACAAAGACATTTACTATGCAATTATCACTATTCAGGAGTTTAATAATGCAAACAATTTACAAATTAATAATTGAGTATCAATTATTGAAGCATATTTAATAATACAGTAGTCTCGATAGATCTAAGCGAGATGGTTTTTAACATGTTTTTTAAGAAAGCATTCGAGCTTTTTCCTTTTATTTGATATGCAAATATTGACGTTGGTATTTGAAGTTGGAAAATTTATGCAAGTTTCTTTGCTGTTGATGTCGCGAAATTTGTATTGCCATTTTTCTATTCCGGTTCGGCGTCGCACATTTCTTAGCTGAAACATCGGAATTTGAATTGCTGCAGTTCGCACGACTAGCCATCTCTTCCGCTTCCTAAACAGAAATAAATTTTTGGCTTGCAAGAGCGATGTCGCAACATTAATCCTTACAAATGAGACTTCCCAATTTAATTAGGTTTCAGCATCTTAAAAGTGATGTAAATTGGTAATTAGATTTTGGAGGAACGTTTAATTCTGTTGTGAATAAATTTACTCCCATTGTTATCTGCTGGAGATTGTTATAACTTTAATGAGAGAATTTGCACCTTCCATTTCATTGCTCTTATCGCCTTCATAATTGCAGCCAATACGGCATTTGTAATATTCCTGCTCTTTGCAATTAGAGATCTCTTGTTGTGTTTCATAAATTGTAATTGCCAATTACTACGCGTGTTTTTGAAAGATTTAGAGAAAATAGTAGGGAATAAAATTATTTTTGCCAATTGTGCGAACGATACATTCAACGTTCGTCTAGTTTACGCGCGTTGAATATGAATGTTTGTTAGATTAATTTCATTATTTTGATTCATAAGTACGGCATCATAGGCCACCTTGTGGTTATCCCCAAAGTTATCGCTGATATGTGTGTTTTCATTGGCCAGCGTCGAGTGGAACTTTCGGGATGGACTGGACGCGTTGTTGGAGGCATTTCCAAGAATGATATTGAGATCGGCAGATGTTTTGCGCTCAGCGAAAATAGGGTGGAGTTAAAATTGCTTTTGGAATTAAGTTTTCTTAACATTTTCTCCAACTAAAACTCAATGGCAAAGACAGTTGAAATTGAAGTCATACCTTGCGATTTCTCTTATGGTTTTTATGGTTTAAATCAACCCAATTACCCATTAACACTCTCGTGAATATGTGCCATTCCATCAATAATAGTGTGCTTCAAATAATCTTTTTTGGTGCTCACAACAACCAGTTTGTCGCTATTTCTTCGTTCTTCCGAAAAAATGCTTATGGTGCAACCTGTTGCGTCACCGATTTCTTCCGCACATACTTGCTGTTATTATTTCGGTTGCCAAAGGCGTCGGCGTAGTTACCGTCTTTCTTTACCCTCCTCATTTGGATGTCGATCAAGCGGAAATCAATTATTTTGGTTGCTTCTACTCTGTAGAATTAAGGAGAAAACTACCTACATCTTCAATTATTAGTGGAGATTGTAAGCAGTGAATATTTGTTCGCAAGTGCTTAGATTTGTGAAAGATAGACGTAGTTGTAATTTCCTTGAATGAGGCATCATTTTGTTTCCAATTATATAGCAATTAAATAATTACTATTACAATGAACTTAGCTGATACTACCTACGCAGTCTTCTGTCTATATTATAGTAAATGTCGTAGTAAGTGACGGCTCGAGCAAAAGTTCGGACGACTTATAACCCCTTTTTTATACATTTATCTACAGTCAGGCGTAGGAATAATTAAATATATATATATATATATATATATATATACGAATATACGTTTGACTTGATACTTTTTGTATTTTCCTTTTTATTTCTATTTTGTGAGAAATACTGAGGCAAGGAGGAAGTACAACAAGGTAGGTTCGACTCCCGTAAGCTGTTCGTTCATGGCCTTTTCACGGGAATCTTCGTTGAGCTGTGACTTGAAAAGGAGACGCCCATTGATTTCGATTTACTCCATACATTGTTGAGATCAAAACTTTCTTCTAATAATCGATTTCCACGGAACCTCCCTCCTCTCTATATAAGACATCAGATTGTTGCGAGCTGACGAGAACAATCGTTTGGTCCGTAACATCCAGTAAATGCAGGACAGGCCACTAAATATTATGCACAAATAATGGTAATTGCAGAAAAGAAAAACATTAACATAGTACAGGCAATATTGAACAATTTTTAATTTACCGGCAAATTGAAATCTCTTGTAAGGCTATTCGTAATCCCTGATAATAAACTCGACAGGCTCATTACTTTCAAGTAGAAAACAGGTCCGGAAAGAGGTACACGCAAATATTAACTTTCACTTTGGATTCTAGTAATAAAATTTACCTGAATACGTACGGGCTAGTTGTTGTCCGTGAAAGGTTAGCTTCAATTTTTAAGCCAGTTACAACCGCCTAGGGTAGAATGGTTCTTATAATATTCTTCTTCTTCTTCGAGTGTTTTATCTCTTACGAGATGTAGCGATCTTCTCTCCTAGGCCTGTGTTGCGCGTTTTAAAGTATCACAGAAATAGAGGACCTACTGCTTAAAGCGAATAATGAATAATGTTCCCGAAGTGTAATAAAGATTCGTGAGTCTACGGTTCGAAGAAATAGTTTTAAACTAACTAATGTTACATTAGGAATACTAGCTGTGGTTGTCACTGCTACAGTTATTAATATTGGTCAATTTTGGTATTACTAATTGTGATAATTCAAACAATAAGAAACTCCGCCAGCGACATTCAAGTCGTTGTCGGTCCCAAGCCCGGATAAAGGAGGAGACTTGACGGAACGGGTTAGCGACCCATCCGTCGTAAAAAAAAAACTAGAAAACCTCAGAGGCGGACGGATTATACGCTGACAACTAAGGTGAGGAATAGGACTACGTATTGGAAGAAACAAAGTATATTAAGACTGGGATCCTGGAATATAAAATCCCTAAACAACAAAGGCGAAGAACTTATAGAAGAATTGAAACATCATCAATTATCAATATGTACCATTCAGGAAACAAAAAGAAAGGGGAAAGGTCAAAAATAAATCGGTGAATACCTCCTAATCTATGGTGGGGTTGAAAAACAGATAAGAGCAAAGGCAGGAGTAGGTATATACCCATGCACAAAAACTGTCAAAGTTGCATTAAACAGTGTCAATACGTATTAGAAAGAATAGTAACTATAAAAATGGAAATCAAAGATTGAATATTATCGCGGTCTACAGCCCAGAAGAATGTAAACGTATAGCTGAGAGAGAAGGTTTTTATAAACAACTACAAGAAACCATAGATTTTATACCTGCAGATGAATTTTCAATATTAGCAGGGGACTTCAGTGCTCGGATTGGAAAAGATGTGAAACCTGGTGTTAAACAGAGATTTAATTAGGACGTATTGAATGACAATGGAGCAATGATGACTAATCTCTGCTCGTATAATAAATTATATGATCATCAACCCCATCAACTGAAAACCCCAGAGGACAAAAATCCACCATTTATTATATAGTTACTAACAGAAATGTACATCTACTGTCGGTTCTCGATGTCAGGACTCTAAATTCCGCTAATGTGGGAAGCGATTGCAGATTATTATTAGGGAAAATTAGATTAAAAATGCAGGCATGCCCCAAAAATACCATAGGATCAACATCAAATGAAGAAAAATTCAACATCGAGGCACTCTGGAATGAATTAACCATACAACTATACCAAACACGGCTAGGGGAAACACTTAAAGGAAATAACATAACAGAGGAAGATACTGTAGATCAGAGTTGGGAAGAGTCAAAAGAAACATAGAAGATGCAGCAAATGAAGTATTAGGTATACGAATGATTAACAGAAAAACGAAAAATAACAAAACACCATGGTTCCGGGGCGAAATGAAAGTGAAATCCGCAGAGAAGAGGAGAGCCGACTCAAATACAGATCAGAAAAAACACCAGAAGCCTATTAACACTAGAAGAAAATCCGGAACGGAACAAAATTACTAGGAAATCAAATAAAAAATGAACATTGGGAAACATCTTCTAAAATACTGGAAAGCGACTTTTATGGTCTTCAGAAGCAAATATTGAAGACAATAAGGCAGCAGAGAAAAGAAATCAATGACTTGGTAGAAGTTAATCACATAGATGAAGAAATATGGGTAAACTACCTAACTGAACGATTCAAAGGGAAAGAAGACACAGAAGACGAAAGTAAACCTACTATAAAGATAGAAGTGAACGATGATTCAAATATTCAGATCTTAGAAGTGGAAGAAACATTAACATCCTTAGAAAATAGAAAAACGCCTGGTAAGGATTGAATACCCAATGAACTGCTCAAATATAGAGAACAACGCCTCACAAAGGAATTGACAAGTCTCATGAGCAAAATTATAAATGGCCATACAATACCAGATCAGCGGAGACTAAGCACGACTATCCCAATGTTTAAAAAGAGTGACAAGCGGGAACCATCCAACTATAGCAGAATAAACTTACTTGAAGCGGCACTAAAACTTATGAGAAAAATCATTACAAGAAATATAAACTCCCTCACAACACTTGCAGACGAACAGCAAGGGTTCAGATCTGGAAGGTCATGTACCTATAGATGCAGTTTTTGTATTGAGACAAATTGTAGGGAAGTCCATAGAGTATAATAAACCTGCATATAAATGTTTCATAGATTTGCAGAAAGCATTCGATCGAATTCAGGTTAAAGGCGTCGTACATCTACTTCACAATCGAGGTATACCAACTAACCTCATTAAGACCATCGAAAATATATACTTCAGTAATAAAATCCAAGCTAAAGTGGAATCAAAGCTAAGTAAACCCATACAGGTCAATAACGGAATTAGGCAAGCTGATTCGTTAGGCCCTCTGTTAAATTATATAGTTATGAACGAAATTATTAAGAAAGTAAGACAGAGTAACGGATATACAATGAGCAATGAGGAAATTTAAATTCTGTTCTTCTAGCGAACAATGAAGGTGATCAGAAAAATCATTACACATATTCAACGCAGCATGAAAGGCACTAAATATGATTATTTTTTTTATTAGCCCGCAGTATCCCATTGTTGGGCATGGGCCTCCCCCATAAGGGGGGTTGTTGATCTACTCTCCCATAGTGATCAATCCTCGTGGGAGAGAGGCGCCGCGTTAACGCAACCTTCGGGTCACCCATCCAAGTACTGACCGGAGCAACGCTGTCTTAACTCTCCTGATCGTACGTGAACGGGCGACGAATGTGCGCAACCACGCAATATGATTATATCTCAGAAAAAAACTAAGTGTATGACAACTTCAGTAGATCCCCTCCGTTGTAAACTAGAAGTAGAAGGGAAAGTAATTCAACAGGTAATGTCCTATAAATACTTAGGAATCGCATTATCCAACTACAGAAACATTGAAAAAGATGTCAGGGAACAAACGACTAAAGCAAATAAGACAGCGGGCTGTCTCGACGACACAATTTTGGGAAACCAACACATAAGTAAAGAGACAAAAGTAAGAATCTATAAATAGACAATCAGACGAATTTTAACCTACACAGCGGAGACAAGACCGGATACATCTAGAACTAAGCGGCTAATGGAGACAGAAGAAATGAGAACTTTATGGAAAATAACGAGGATAACCTTATTCTATAGAGAGAGAAATGAAAATATCATGGGAATGGTGAAATGATTGTGAAAATTGCAAGAGATTGTTATGTTCATTTAAATTTTGCCGCTCCATTTGAATTAATGTCGTACTTTAATTGCCGTTTCAAAGGGATTTAAAACTTTATTAATAATAAATAATTAATAATTAATTAATATTAATTGCCGTTTGTATGTTGATAACAGTTTTGGTTATTTTGTTGTTTTTTTAAAGATTGATTTATGACGAGGCCAATTTTGATAGTTTCCCTTTGTAGGCTAGATTTGCCGTTCAAATTCTTGGGATTTTGTGTTGACCCTCGGAAGTCACACGTATTGTTTTCGTTCTACAATCATTTCACCATATTTCGAAATATATTGCAATCTTTTGGGGGAAATGCAGGTTTGGGTCACGTTAGTTCCGCAGTCAATTTTACATACTCGATGACTCCGGTCTCCCGTACGGGGGCCGTAACGAAAGTAAAGTAGGAGCTAGACCTTTGTGACAGACGGACGTAATTTCGAATATCGGTTCTTTTTTTATCGCGGCGCATCTACTACTTCGAGGTTTACCTTATCGCATTTTGCTTTAGGCAAATAAAATCGACTAAGTCGTATATAAATAAGTAATAGCAAAGTGTTCGCCTTGGTGCTTGGACAATTAAGAATAATTGCTCCTTTCGATTCATATCGGATTTAAGCGATTTAAAAGAAAACCCGTACAAGTGTGGTGGTGAAAGCTGTTGTTTTATTTCCATCGTCCGAAGAGTCCCGTCTCTCTCTCAACCCTAACCGACCCTGTTGGAAGCAACCTAATCCCCAGGGGCGTAACAGCAACATTTCCTTCCAACTCTGCCCCGAAGAACGCCGTCTTCCTCCTTTCTTTCTGCATCTGGAGATCGCCCCGAAATTGTGCCTAACTCTCTATCCCATTCATCGGAAGCTAAGGTAAAGAACTAGTTTTTCGTGTGTTGTGAAAAGAAACCTTTTACGTGCTAACTTGTAAAATACAACGTAATTGAATCTTTTTTTTTAAACAAGAAGCGACCTTCAGTCGCCGATTGTTTGCACTACTCATTGTAAAGAGTAATTTCTTTTATATTGTGTTATGCTTGTAAGCTCGACGCCTCTGGGGATTGGGTGTTTGAAGAAGGTAAATCTCGTGCGCCAGCAGCGGCGGGTTTGTTTCTTGAACGTTCTAATCAATTGTTTGTAATATAGAAGTATAAAAACGCCATTTGCCGTCATTTTTGTATCGTCATATCCAATAATTTAATTATATGCGTTTTAAAATTCACTGCCTCTTTTATTATCGTGTATTTTGTATTTGTGAGTGCATGTATTTTGCAAGCTTTATAAACAGAAGGGAGGCACAATGAAGGTGAGTTGGATACCCGTAAGCTGTCGGCTTCTCGGCCTTCCACGAGAACCTGCAATCAGCTATATTTGGAAGGTGGTTTCCTCCCGTAAGCGATTTCCGTGAATCTCCCCTACTCCTCGGAGCTAAGCTGCAGGCCTGTTTCTACCTATCCGGTTGCGGGTCGACGAAAAAGCTCGTTTGGCCCGTAACAAGATACCTAAGTCACCACGTGGAAGGAGACGTATTGGCAGACCAAGAAGGAGATGGAATGACAATTTAGACGTACAGTAATCGAGGAAAATATTAAAGGAAACAGACTTTGGCCTAGGAAGAAAGAAGGAAGAAGAAGAAAACAATATTTAAAAAAGACAACACACAAGTAGAATGTAGTATTAAAAGAATAAATTTTTCCTTTCATATGGGTGTAATTAAACACTGTATGAAAATTAATACGTTTCAATATCTCAAATCAGAGCGTATGTTCAATTAACCTTTATGCAAATTAAGCTCTTCATATATGATTTTCCTTTGTAGTAATGTTATAAAAATAAATAAATAAATGTTAATATTAGTTTAGCAGTTCTCAAACAATCCTTACGAACTAACAGATTTACTATTTTTAATACAGTATGAAGCCTCAAATTTGACTAAGAACTTTTAGAAACACTCCGTATATACGAATAAATGATATTAAATACACTACAGGGGCAATAGAAGATAAACAAAGCAAATTCTATCGCAAAATTTTAGAGATTCTCTGCCAACAAATAATGTATTGAATTTTCTCGTAATTATTCAAATTAGCAACACCATCAGTTTAATTAAGGTACAAAAACACCGCCGTTTTGTAAATGCCTGTAGGTGCGCAGAGCTGGTATTTGCTGTCGTCGATTACGTAGTTGGATACATAGCAGCGGGTCTCTTGAGAACAACACATTTTCAAATAATAAATTAATTACCTTAAATTCAGACTGAATTAAATTTAATAACAGAGAGTGGAATGTTCAGCCAGCAGCAGTTTTTAATTCTTATATCAAGTTCGATAGTGTTTTACTGAAATAATTTCAACAACGCTCAAATTATTCTGATACAAAATAATCCTAATTATTTGTATCACTGCTTAATTAATTCTATCTTTATTAATGGACATTCAGCTCAATTGAAATAAATCCCTATACAAGTACCTTATAATTATCAATAATAAAGTTGATTAGGAACAGCGATCGTCATTACTCACCAATTCATAGCGTTTCATGTAAATCTACAGTTCGATAGAAAATGATTAAAAGGCACGTGATCTCGATTTAGTCTTAGTATTATCAATAATACGTTCATTTTTGTCGGCGAACCGGTTGTTTACAATACTTATATCCCATACTCATTAACTTGGAAATTTTCAGTACGCACGAACATCATATTGTATAGGCGAGTCCAAGGGCAGGGCATCTGTGCTTACGAAAAACTGTACAGGATATTTAACATCGGATGGGTGCAAATCTCAATAAAGCCTTAAGATGTTTGTCTCATCAAACAGGTAATGAGCTTAATGTTGTTTTTGTTACTGAGTTACTGAACATTTACATTGCAAGTATAAAAGACGGTTAGTGTCGGAAGACTTGCAAAACAGTACTGCATGTGCACTCAAACAAAGTATTGTACCGTATATGGTTTAATGAAAATAATACTCCCATAGAAGGCAGTTGTAGCAACTGAAACATTCCGCAGGTTTCTTGGAAGAAACTGAGGTCTAAAGCCACAGCTTATGTGCTGGTCATACGTGACAATTATAAGACCCATGATCACCTATGAATGGCTTGTACGGTGGCCAAAAATAACACAAGTTACTACTTAGTCACAACTAGAGAAGGTACAACGTCTCGCCTGTCTGAGTATTACGGTAGCCATGAGCACCTGTCCAACTGCAGCAATGGAAACCATGTTACGGATAACGCCCCTACACCTACAGGTGCAGAAGGAGGCGATGCTACATGCGCTGACGCTCGGAAGGATAAACCATTTTAAATCAGGGGACCTAGCAGGCCACTTAGAAATTTTAAACCTGGCCCATTTAGAGCGAACGGCATACACCGTATCAAACGTTATGCAAATAATATACCATTTTGACCAACCCTTCAAAGTGAACATTCCGAACCGGCAAATATGGTTAACAGGAGTGCCTCCATTTAAAAGAGGATCGCTCCAATGGTACACGGATGGGTCAAGGATGGGGGAAGGAGGTACTGCTGCGGGCGTATACGACCCTGGCTGCCGCATTTATGAAGCCCTTGGAACCAGAACTACCATCTTCCAAGCTGAGGTTTATGCCATAAACCTCTGCACTAGAATAAACCTCCGGAAAGGTTATAAAGGTTATAAAGGTGCAACAATTGATATTCTAACAGACAGCCAAGCAGCAATAAACGTTCTGAAAGCCTATAACTATGAATCCAAGCTTGTCTGGGAATGTCTGGGCAACCTCAAGCAACTGGCCAGCAAAAACCACGTAACTCTATGGTGGGTTCCAGGGCACGAGGGTATACCAAGCAATGAAAAGAGGTGCAACAACGGCATACACTGGACCTGAACCTTGTTGTGGAATACAGAAAAGCCACATTAAGCACGAGGTCAGCCTATGGGAGGAACAAATGAAATCCTCGTACTGGGAAAACACACCAGGACAACGTCAGGCAAAACAGTTTATAACTATTTCGTAAAACAACCAAGAAACGCATTGTCTCTCAGTAAGAAGGAGCTGCAGACCATCACTGGTCTTTTCACAGGCCACTCCACTAAAATACCATCTATTCAAGATTGGTAAGGCTGAGGACCAAATATGCCGCCTATGCAATGAGGCAGCAGAAACGGCTGAACACATCCTATGTAGATGCGATGCTGCCGGTGGACGTAGACACAGCATTCTCGGAAAGGAGACTTGCACACCTATCGAAATAAAGGACTTGAATCTCAGACACGGTTTTTCAATAGCCTTCAACTTCTCTAACAAGGAAAAGTGCTTCTAGGTTACAATAGAACCACTAAGGGTCGCAGTGACAAAAGGCATGCCGAGGCCAAAGCCCAAACAAAAAATAACAATAATAATAATAATGAAAACAATGAATCACAGTTCTTAATGGCTATGTAAACTCTCAAATCTATCATACGTGGTCAATCGGAAATCCTCATAAACATAGAGAGACCTAACACCTTCTTAAAATTGGGATTTGGATTGTTCGAGGAGAAAATTATTTGGTTAATTCTTTTGAATGAGAACCTTAATGCCAATAATTATCAGCAACTAAGAGCGTTTGTCGATTAATTCTACGATAATGATTTAAGCTTGGTTTCTTCCAGCAAGATGCTGCAACAGTTCACCCTTTCATGACTATATATTAGACAGAGATCGTAGGGCACCACAGTGGCACTACTTCACACCTCTCGATTATTTTATCTTTGGACATCTTAGAAGTGTTGTGTAGGTACGCAAATTGTTTACACACAATCGATGAGTTACAAGTGAATGAAAGTGCACAGGAACAGTTGTTAGTCATTTTGGTAAATATGAGGTCCAGGGTTAACGTTTGTTTAGACAAGGAACGGGGGGGGGGGGGGTATTTCGAATAGCTATTGTAAGGAACAATCTTACAAAATGATTTAACATTTAAAATTCAGGCGTATGACCAAACATGATACAATTGTACAATTTCACTATGCATTTTTTCTATGCGGGGTAATTTGAGGTCCTGTAGAAAGTTTTACCGTATTACCTAGTGGATCTCTTGGATCTATAGGCAGGTGTGCTAACCACTATACTACTGAGAGCTTTCCTTAATGTCTCGCATGTTTAAATTAATATTGGGGATATTTAGCCTAATAATATGCCAAGTTGGCCAAATTTGATATAAACACCTACTGCCAGGTAGAGAAAGATGCAGGGAAGGCTATAACAAGGAAAAGGGCAGGATCAAGGTAGGTTCATGATTTCCCAGAGTTAGGGGGTGAGGGACACCAGCAACTCACGTGGGCAGGTTCGCTAGGTCCATGAGGTAGATCTATTATCTAGACTAGAATATACTTTTCGTGCTGACATATACAGCAGAGACATTGGCATTAATTGTAAAAAATATACAAATATTAAGAACAACACAAAGAATAATGGAACGAAAAATGCTGTGATGGATGGAAAACCAAATGCATGGATAAGAAATAAAGCAAAAATAGAAGACGTTACAGAAGATACTTAAATTAAAATGGTAGTGGGCAGGACATAGCTAGCATAACTGGCAACCGATGGACAAATAAGATGCTACAATAGAGACCTAGAATAGGAAAGATACATAGAAGACCGATCCTCAGATGGACCAACGAAATAAAGAAAATATCAGATCACAATGGGACGCAGAGGCGCAAAATAGGAACCAATGGTAAATACTACGAATAGAGATAGGAAAATAATGTTCTTTTCCACAGACTTTTTAATATAGTTCAAAGATTTGAGTATCAACATTGATGCTTCATGCTCTTCACGCAATCGTACGTATCTTTCGATTTCTTGGCGTACCACATTAGTAAGTCAGAGGTAAATGTTTGCTGTATTGGTTGCTAATTTCTGTGGACGCCTCAAGAAGAAAGGCAAAATATTGATAACCCCAATATATCTATCTGTAATGACTTGTAGCTAATTTGTGGAGCATACGGCCTCCTACATTATTTGACTTCTTCTAATCGTGGTTCGCTTCTAACTTTCATTAAATAATTTCAATGTGCGACTTCCTTGCGTGTTCAAATCGAGCACCACTGTTGTGAAGTTTCTGTTTCCTTTTCTTAACGACTGGTCTAACCCTTTTCCATTTACTTAATCTAATTTCCTATTTTAGTTTTAGAGGATACACCCAATTTCAAGTGAGAAAGTGAAATCAGAAATTTGAATAGAACCAACTGGATGAGAGGACCCAGCCACAGACACGATAGAGTAATATGGAGAAAACCCACATTCAGCAATACATGGAAAGGCGTAATTACTGATCATATAGCGGACTGCTTGCTTAATTTTTTCTATTAACGTAGATCTATACATAATGGAAATTATAGCTGCCGCAAGTCGTTAAGGGTAGACATGGAAACTGTGCGTAATGGGTTTTAACATTTAGGGCTGTATTTACAAAAATTTGAATTTATGATTAAGCTAACCCAAAGCTTATATTTAGAACACTTACCTACGGAAATTATTTTTACTATTAATATTTAATGAACGTTTGGCTATCTTATTCTCAAAATGCCGTAACCTATTCAGAACATTCAAGACCTCTCATATATACCGGGATACAGAACAACGGGGACTTACAGTTTAATATGGGTTGCAAACCATGGAAACACATCACTCTTCAGCTTAATGAAAGTTTTTCTAGAACAAGGCAGCTCTAAAAAGTTAAGATTTAGACCGATTCACATTAAAGGGACTATTTCGTACATATGCAACACAGCCAACACCTGAGTCACGTTGGTGGTTGTCTTAGTGCCCCATTGAATCTGGAATACAGTAAATTCTTAAGGAAACAATTCTAGTATTCTACAGCTAATAAACATAAGAAGGTACATTAGATTTCACTGTTTTCAGAAAACTATTACAACAATTAAGCACAACCAAGTACCTGGTAACTAGGCTACTACTACTAGGTTACTAGGTAAATTAATACTGCATTTATATTTTTCTTAATTACAGTTTAAAATTCTGATGATCTGGTAAACAACCCTGTATAATACGAAGTTGACCGCTCAAAGCACATGCAAACGCAAAGTTTTGGAGAATTATGTTATAGTTTTGAATGTAGAAAGGGTGATCTGCTCCATTTAGAACTGGTTTGAAATTTCTATAGTTGAACGTTGATTTCGTGTTACCTTTACACTCCAATTCGTGTTCGAATAATCCTTGATCTTCCGTTAATGATAGTTGAGTTCATTTAATATTGCTCCCCTGAACCAGATTTAGATAAGGAAAGCATCTTCGGGTTGACAATAATTACTAGCGGCACCTTGTTGGAGATTTACGCATAATATTGTAGAACCACAGACTAGGGGCTGCCTCGAAAATAACTTTCTGATTAAATAAGTCTAAAATTCGAAGTTGTGGTAATTATTATTCAAACCATAGATATTAGGTTTTCCTAGAATTAAAACCGCATAGCGTTGGTGTCGCATCATTAATTGTATCTATGATATTTTACTTATGAAAAGTATTAATATTAATACTAAGAAGAAAAAATCAATCTCTGAAAACAAGAAATTTTAGATTTAAACGGTTAAATACGGTTTAATTAGTATAAGGTTTTAAAAAAATAATTGAAAGCCTTTAACAGCAGCATTTAGACCAAACAAAATTCACAATTGTAAATTGATTATACGCAGTTGCACAAATCCAGAGTACAGCTGGACATTAAATAGTAATAAAAGTATATCTTTCATTACAAGGTTATATTAATAGAAAAGGGAAAAAAAAAACATGGTTGCACAAAAAATAGACGGGAACACTACACGATCATTCATCATTGACAGCACGGGAACCCTACACCATCATTTATCATTGACAGCCTTTTCGTCCCACTGCTGGGCATCGGCCTCTTCTCTGCCACGTGCTTCTCCTAACCGCTACGGTAGAAACACGGGTGACCTACAGTTTAACGTCGAATCCCAACAACAGAAATTCCAGAGAAGGTTTTAGCATTTAGATCCCATGGTTGCAAGCCGGATTGGGAAATTGTGTGTGGTGGGTTGCAGAAAAGATTTCTATTAATCTGCGTAGCACTGCTTAGGTTTCGAACTCAATCAGAATCGACGTTTTACTCAGAAAGTGAGCGCTCTACCAACTGAGCATATTTACAACATCAAAATTCCGGCTCTTATAACTGTCAAATATACTAGGAAGTCGCATCCGTATTGGTGCTGCCATTTCGGCGGCGGTTATTACAGCACCAGAACCTTTTGATATTGCAACGATTCGAAGCCAGACCGTTGAAATCCCATCATTCTAATATACAGAATGTCCCATAAATTGAGATAAAACGCCTCATAGTGTTGTTCAGCAATGCATGCTGAATACAAAACAACTAAAATATTTATTTTTTCGTGCTATTTTCCTCACACAATCTTTTTGAAGTTGAAAATTGGAACGCTGCGTATCTTTACCAACAAAGCTAAACTCATAGATATTATGAAAGAAAGTAGTTCTTCATCAATAAACTTAAAATATTAATAATAAAAATGACCTCTCCACAAGTTCAAATTGCAAAGATTTTGTTGAAAACACGAGTTTTAGGTACGGCATCAAGGCAAATCTAAGCAAGGCTCATAGTAATCTAAATTTAATTTTACACTGCTGTACCGAATTTAAAGTTGTGAACCCCATTTGTCTGTTCTTTTTTGTACATTCCGTTTCACTTGCATTAATGGAATACACATTTACTAAGTACACTGACATGATTTGGATTTTTTTATTAAGTACCTGGGAGCTCAAATAAATAGTGAAGACAAGAATATGTCAGAAACTCAACTAGGTGTTGCAGCCGGTAACAGAACATATTTCTCATTAATGTCAATCTTTAAAGCATCATATGTAATAAGGACAACCAAATTAAAAATATACAAAACTATAATAAGAGCGGTGGTAACATACGGATGTCAGATATGGACAATGACCAAAGAGGCAGAAGAAACATCGCTACTCTTTGAAAGACGAATACTACGAAGAATTTTCAGTATAATACAAGAAGACGGCCTATGGAGAATAAGGTACAATTTTAAATTGACACACTGTATAAGGAGGCAAACATAGTAGAATTTGCAAAACTACTAAGACTGAAATGGGTTGGACACGTAGAACGAATGGACAATCGCAGAATACTAAAGAAAATACATCAAGGACAAACGGAAGGCAGCAGAACAAGAGGCCGTCTAGGACAAAGATGGTCCGATAACATAAAAGAGGATGCACAGAAATTACGTAACACACAAAACTGGAAGATTAGTACACAGAACAGGGAAGAGCGTGTGACGTTCGGCCGATTTTATTGATTGCACCCTGTATGCGCAACGTTTATTTATCTTTCTTCAAACGCAGCATTAACCCAAACACACTGTTAAGTGCGGGGAGAAGATGAAAGTCAGGCTCTAGCTCTCGACCTGAGTGTTACGCAGATTTAAAATTACCCCGGGAGTCCGATTCAGTGTAATTTACCGAAAGGTAATTTACTTTCGCTTTCTGTGGTACCATTCACGGTACGTCCGAAAAAGAGGAATATTCGGTTTCCCAAAAATGCCCAAAATATCGCTTTAAGTACCGATTTGGAAAATTTCATCAAAGGACGCAATATTGAAAAGTCTGCCAAAAGCAAGTGGTATCGAGAGAAACCAACTGTAACAACTCCACCACTATACCCAAGGACTGACTCAAGCTTTACACATCCCTGAAGGGCCAATTTTACATCGAAGAAGGTAAATTTTCAAACCTTCGTTAGTCACGCTTCAGATGCTTCATTAAGTTTACCAACGGGCGGCCACCGGAAACGCACGCTGCTAATTGTGAAATCTTGTGCAATTAGCTTATATTTCGTATGTTTTAATCAAAGATTTTTTTAGCGATATAATAAAATATTGCGTGTACAAGGCCTTTCTGTAATATCTTTTTTTCAGGAACCATTAGCTTAGATTTTTTGTTTTGGGTTCACCTGTGC
The DNA here is from genome assembly GCA_014611495.1 of Limonius californicus. Classification (NCBI taxonomy): domain Eukaryota; kingdom Metazoa; phylum Arthropoda; class Insecta; order Coleoptera; family Elateridae; genus Limonius; species Limonius californicus. The sequence goes on along the minus strand of JABXWE010003362.1, from coordinate 17,589 downwards.
GTGACCTTGTTGATATTAATATTGTTCGTTTCGTGTATTTCTTCGGCTTTTTAAATGTAACTAAATGCCTTGTTAAACTTAACTCTTTCTTTATTTTGATCTTTGTTAAAATTAATGGGAAGATTCCTGTAAGAGCAGCTGAGAGTGATTGTTGCACTCCTTTGTTTACGGATATAGTTAATTCACATTTTTTATTAGGAATAATTGCATGAAAAGATAAGTTCATCAAATACAACCCTCGCATAGTGATATTTCTGTTGGCGCCCTCACTTATTACGAATTTGATCAAATTTAAGCGCGGTGTATTTTACAAAATGAGCCCCTTTCCCCCTCTGTGCTACGCTAGGACATGCCGTCGTTTATGTGTCACAATTCCGTTTAAGCCCATGACAAGTGGAAGCGAAATATACGGGAAGCCCAAGTCCAGATGGGGCTGTAGTGCCATGGAGAGAGAGAGATTAATATACATTTCGGGCGCAATCTACCTTTTTTCTGTATAAAATATTCTTCTGTCGCCTGATTAATTTAATGCCGCATCAAATACTTTTAGCTTGTTCTTTACGTTTTACTGGCGTTCAAAAAATCTTTTTTTCCCTTTACTGAACGACAGTTCTGTTGTGGAATGTACTTTTTTTCCCTATGCGAAGGATATCGTTAGTTTACTCTATTATTCTGTTCATTTCCTCTCGTTCGAAAGCTCGATTTTGTTGTGCTATTAATATTTCCCATTTTCTGTTTCGATTCTGGTATAAATCCGACCAAGTAACTCCGCGATTATGTTGGTTAGGCAATATTTGCCACATATATTAAAATCAATGATGTTCATAAATTTTTAAGTACATAATCATAAAAATATTGCGTGACATAAGAATATGAAGTTCGTCGCTTTTGTATACGATGTATCAAAGTATTTTTAAGTTCATTACTTGAAATGTATTCTGAGGTATTAGTTCATCAGCCATAAATTGCTATACAATGTCAGAGATATCAAATTAATATTTTCAAAACATGGTGCTTCTACAGCAACTTTTATCGATTCTAACGCTTCTATTGTATTAGGGAACAAAATAAGTTCACTATCGGTAAAGTTAATATCTGATTTAAAATCTATGAGATCCTTTCTAGCTCAATTACTGGTAATTGAGAACCGTTCCAAGATAATCATCAAACAATTCCAACGCGTTTCAGAGTCTATTATTTACGCAACTTACTTACCAAATCCTTCTTTTCTTACTTTTTCTACTATATCGCCAGTTTCTGCTGGTGATTTCCGGCATATTTTGATCACTTATCGGTTATCAAAGATCTTAAATCCAATTTATAAGGACAAAGTTATTAATATATTGCTGTGTTCCTCTCCGTTCGCTACTACTCTCTAAATTAATTCAAATAAATTTTCTAAAGAGTTGGTATATTGTTATTTTAAATCTTATCTAAAATATCTGTCAATTTATTTACGGATAAATAAATAAACTAGCAATGTTAAGTGAAATAAATTGAAATATTTAATGAAGAAACTTCGTTGCCGTTCTGCTTTTCTTTCAGTAAGTAGCAAACGTTGCTTCTTCTACACACCTTGTTTGTTGATAGGAATATTTCATAAAGTTTTGTTACTGGTAAAATGTAGCGCTTGGAAATCATAACCTCCAGTTTAAGAAATCGCTAATTGTAAATTTTATTGTTGTGTAGATATTTTCCTCTTTAAAAATCGTGATTAATAAAAACTTTGCGTTGAGTCAAATATTAAAAAGGATCAAAACTTTTCATTCACTCGTAGATATTTTGACGTGTCGTAGTTCGTTGACATAATTAGAAACGTCACTTGAAGCGATGCAGAAAAGGCGCCGAAGAAAACAATTGCAAGTTACTAAAGTTTGATACTAGAGAAACCCAATTCGAATCTGGAATTAACGTTTCTGAAAGAAAATTCACTTTTTAGCTACAGGTAAATATAAAAAATAATGCCAGTTGACACATGACAGTTAACGACATGATTAATGTCAACTGATTACATAATTACGAAGACTACAAATTTTTTGATTGAGTAGCAGGACGAACGTCCGTTCAGCTTGACATTTACATGAGTGCTGTTCAAATAAACGACACAAACTTGAAATTTTCGTACTGGTTGCTAGCTAACCGCCTGAAATCATCATTATTTTAAGCCAATCGCTATCCTGAAAATAAACAGACATTTGAAATAAGAACGCATTTAGCATAAATCTGAAACGCATCTCCCGATATTTTATAGTCAATCAGAAGGTACTATAAAATTACAAATTTTTAAGTAATTCTAAATTCTGCAAATAACTTTTTTATATTTACAAAACACTAAAGCTGAATTTGTTTTTCAATTTTTAGTAAAATTTTGCTTATTTTAATATCTCGTTTGTATATAATTCGATGTGTAGTAAAGAAATAAATATTCTTCTTTATTAAAATTCCCGATTTTTGGTAAATTTAATTAAATACATTAATTAAATCATTTAAATGTGTTCTTAACGGACTCTAGCACAAAACAGTTTTACAAAATGCACACAGGAATAGTCCAAATTCCCACAAAACACACTTTTGTCTACTTACGCCGAAAACATATGACACATATTCTAAAGTAACATTGTGTGTAGATAAAAAAGCATAAATAGGAATGGCAGAAGCTTCCAACTCCAGTTCATTAATAAATACAAATCCACAACAGACTGTGGTCTCGAAAATCAAGCAGCACACAACACAGCAATACAAAATTACCCATTGGAAATGACCAGACTATATGGAAATCGGTCTTAAGGTTTATTTAACATTTTATTTCAAAGACTTGCTACAATTTCACAGCAATATGCTATGCGTAATTTAGTGAATTACCGGTATACAATATTAACGGAATATTTCGCCATTAACAGGTAAATCAGTTTGCGATCGTAATACAACATAAGTAATACTTATAAACAAGCACATGCAAAAGTTACCATAAAAAATCGTATACCTGTTATAATTATAAATACTTGTAGTGCAAGACAAATATAACTAAACAATTATAATACTTAATAATTAATTTATAATAGCTCGCTCAAAACATGTTGTAGAACAAGTTATGAAAACAAAGCATAGCCTCAGATGGGGTTATACAATCCTATTGGAAACTAATTATTTCTAACTTTTAGGGTATAGTGATTTATACATGCATGGGTATTAAGCAAAAAAAACTCACAGGAATGGATAATTAGCAAAATATACAGGGTGATTCTATGTAAAAGAGATTATAATATATTTATTAATCGAAGAAATTAATGCATCTCCAAAAAAATAACTAAAAACTGTAATATTTTGTTAGGGAATCGAGTTTTAGTTATTATCTAGTTAAAATTGTAATACCCAAACACTATTTATGAACTTCAGTTGTTCATGAATTAATCGGCGGTATTTGAATAAGCATTAAGCGTTAAATTGTCAATTTTCGAAAAATCATATAACCTAAGAAATATTTTTTTGTGAATTGAAACGTCTCACAATATTGCATCTTCAAAATGTCAAATTATACTAAGTGAAAAATTCCTACCAGATCAAATAATTTTTTAATTTACGAGTTCAACTCGGCTTCCACTTTTTGGCTTCTCATCGATCATTTGTTCCCAGGCAGCAGCCGTGAATATATAAGCATGGTTAATGTGCCGTATTAGATGTTCTACAAAGCAACAGAAGACAATTACATAGCCAATAAGTGTGAAGAAGAGGAGATTAAAATTACTACAACAAACTAGTAAATTTAGATATTTACTATAATGCTGCTGATGAGAAATTTAGCTAAATCTTGGCAGATTAATTGATAATCTCGACCTTAATAAATTCGTAAATGTTGACGAAGGTAAATTACGGATAGCATAGAAGGGCTAATAGGTTCATTTTGTTAGATAAAATTGACAAATCGGCTTTAAAATCCGCATGACGGCTTGAACTCGACTTGTTTATGGCGTGAAGTCGAATTTCTGTTATAATAACGGTTTGGTTCAGTCGGCAGAGCGCTGGCTTTCTGGGCAAACCATCGATTGTGGCTTGAGTTCGTTCCCCAGCATCGCCAAAGTTGCGTATGAAAATCTTGTGCTGCAATACACCACGCACAGTTCTCCAACCCGGCCTTGGCAAACGTGACATCAAAGCCATATGCCAAAAACCTTCCCTGAACGTTCGGAATCGAGCTTAATTTGCAACTCGGCGCTTCTACCTGCGTACAGAGGAGAAACACTTACACAGAAGCGGGCGGTTACTCAGCAGCAAGACGTAAAATGCTATTAACAAAAAACAAAGTTAAATGAGCAACTGCTCTAGTAGGATGTGAACATTGGTTGTAACGAGCGATCGAGAAGTTTTCAATTTAAGGCTGGCCGTGAGTGCTATAAGGCATGTCCTAGCTGTCATGTTACATACTTTGTATTTATTTCTTCGAATGTAAAGACAAGCAAAGTGAACTTAACCGCAACCGCATCTCGCCGCAAGGAAAGGCATTTAGTGAATCAACAAGAAACAAATTACAACAACCAGATGAAAGAAATTGACAAGTGAATAGATTATTTTAGTTGGACAATTGTTTCAACTGGCATTTGTTTATAGTTCAATCTCAGATATGCAAAAAAGTTTCATTGTCCTCCCAAATTTAAAAACTTTTTGATCAGATGTTACAAATATTTGCATGTACCAAGGTTGCATTTTACGATATCTTTGAGGGGTTGGCTGCTAGTTTAAGCTTGTTTTTAGTAAAACGTGTATACTGGTGCTTATAATCATTTTCACTAGCTGCTTAGTAAAATATTCTAAAGCCAATCGATTTTATACGAATGCGCCTGCAATTTATGCAACTCATTTCACAGATATTCCTTCTAACTTCCAAATAAAGCTGCAGACTACATATTCTACTACTATTCTACTATGGCCTATTTCTAGCAATTTATTTTAGCGGAATTATAAATAACCATTTAAATTTAAAGTACATTCTTAAACTAATATTGTTTAAGGACTGTGTAATTAAATAGACGCAACAAAGTATAGATATAAAAAAATCTATCAGGATCATTTATTCCTGTTCCTGGATTGCTTCCGTAAAACCTAATCAACGCTTTCTTCTTTTTGTTGTACTAAATATCGTGCATTGGTTTCGAATACCCATATGAGAAAGCTAATACAATGTAGCTCACGGAAGAGTACGAGCATGCCATTTCGAAAAATAGGAAACCCACAATACACATCACAACGTACTGCTATGTATGCATTTTTGTAAAAGCTATTAGGAATCAGAGATGCTATTTGTGTGCTTGTCAGTTTTTTATTTCAACTAAAGCTCATTCTACTCAAAGTTTATACAATGCATTCGAAAGCAGAAAAGCTGAGAAGGTCGGAGGATCTATTTAAATATATTTGAAAAAGTGGGCTTAAATACACACCGACATACGTGGTATCATCAGGACGGCGTCCCGCGCACTATCACGTAATACGTAATCTGTCAAACATATCAAACAGGCGACGACGTACGTGGTATCATTAAGATGGCACCCCGCTCACTACCGTATAATTTGTCAAACATATCAAACAGGCGACGACATATATGGTATCATCAAGGTGGCGTCACGCGCACTATCATGTAATTCGTCAAACATACCAAACAGGTGACGACACATGTGGTATTATCAAGATGACGTCCCGCGCTCTGTCATGTAATCTGTCAAACACATCAAACAGGCGATGACATATGTGGAATCATCAAGATGGCACCCCGCCCACTACCGTATAATTTGTCAAACATATCAAACAGGCGACGACATATATGGTATCATCAAGGTGGCGTCACGCGCACTATCATGTAATTCGTCAAACATACCAAACAGGTGACGACACATGTGGTATCATCAAGATGACGTCCCGCGCTCTATCATGTAATCTGTCAAACACATCAAACAGGCGATGACATATGTGGAATCATCAAGATGGCACCCCGCCCACTACCGTATAATTTGTCAAACATATCAAACAGGCGACGACATATATGGTATCATCAAGGTGGCGTCACGCGCACTATCATGTAATTCGTCAAACATACCAAACAGGTGACGACACATGTGGTATCATCAAGATGACGTCCCGCGCTCTATCATGTAATCTGTCAAACACATCAAACAGGCGATGACATATGTGGAATCATCAAGATGGCACCCCGCCCACTACCGTATAATTTGTCAAACATATCAAACAGGCGACGACATATATGGTATCATCAAGGTGGCGTCACGCGCACTATCATGTAATTCGTCAAACATACCAAACAGGTGACGACACATGTGGTATCATCAAGATGACGTCCCGCGCTCTATCATGTAATCTGTCAAACACATCAAACAGGCGATGACATATGTGGAATCATCAAGATGGCACCCCGCCCACTACCGTATAATTTGTCAAACATATCAAACAGGCGACGACATATATGGTATCATCAAGGTGGCGTCACGCGCACTATCATGTAATTCGTCAAACATACCAAACAGGTGACGACACATGTGGTATCATCAAGATGACGTCCCGCGCTCTATCATGTAATCTGTCAAACACATCAAACAGGCGATGACATATGTGGAATCATCAAGATGGCACCCCGCCCACTACCGTATAATTTGTCAAACATATCAAACAGGCGACGACATATATGGTATCATCAAGGTGGCGTCACGCGCACTATCATGTAATTCGTCAAACATACCAAAAAGGTGACGACACATGTGGTATCATCAAGATGACGTCCAGCGTACATTCATGTAATCCGTCAAATATATCAAACAGGCGCCGACATATGTGGTATCATCAGGATGGCGTCCAGCGCACTGTCATGTAATCTGTCAAACATATTAAACAGGTGACGACGTATGTGGTATCATCAAGATGGCATCCAGCGTACTATCATGTAATCTGTTAAACATATCAAACAGGCGACGACATATGTGGTATCATCAAGATGGCGCCCCGCGCACTATCATGTAATCTGTCAAACATATCCAACAGGCGACGACATATTTGAAACCATCAAGATGACGTCCAGCGCACTATTATGTAATCGGTCAAACATATCAAACAAGCGACGGCGTATGTAGTATCTTCAAGATGGCGCCCCGCGCACTATCACATAATCTGTCAAACATATCAAACAGGCGACGATATACGTGGTATCATTAAGATGGCGTCCCGCGCACTATCATGTAAATGTATTGTGGGCTATCTAGTTTTGGAATGGTAGGTTCGGGTTCTCCCATTAATTATTCTATATAGGAAATATTTTTATATGCTTTACATATTCAGGTAAAAGGAAGATTCATTGCAATTGTTTTCAAATTTAGGTTCAGATGTCATATAAAAATAATAGATTCATACCAATGTATTTAATATTCCTATTATCAGCAGCTTTTCACGACCCGCAATCCGGCACCGGCTTTATTCTACCACGTGCTTCTCTTCGGGGGTACGGTAAAAAAGGGAGACCTACTGTTTACGTCGAATCTACAAATTTCAGAGATACTTTTTAACATTAAGATGCCACGGTTGCAAACCTGATTAGGAAATTGTGTGTGGTGGGCTGCAGCATAAGTCTTTTATACGCTACAGATCGAAATATTCACCTGAAATCACGAAATGCGCTTATTAAGAAGCGAAGAAAAACATTCCGAAGTGAGACGATAGATTGACGTGTCAGGTCTAGTACACTCAGTGGTAGAAATTTTATTTCAGTACGGTTGTTGTTGATAAAATTCAGTTATTAAGCTCAACTGCTATTACTACTATTTCGCTAACTATACATATATTACAAGCGCCAAGTTCAAGTTTAGAATGAGCTTCGTCCCCACTTAAGCTACCTTGCTTGTACGCAATCCACGGCCAGGATTTCAATTATGTTGGTCAAGCTGTATTTGTAATGGTGAGGAGTTGAACTCAAGTGATAAACGCCGTTTTGTTCAGAAAACGAACTCTCCTCAAACATCCCACTTATATTGTATTCCTATTAGTTTATGAAAAGTACTCACTCTTAAAAATTGCTTATTTTTGTAATATTCATACTTTGAAACTTTAATTTTAGTGTTTCCTGATATCCAACGACTGTTATATTACACACAAACATTCAGTCATACCATGTATAAATAGTTTTACCACAGCGTTGTTTTTACGTTGTATCTATATACAATACAAGCAAAAAACCCGCACAATAAATTCGCCTGAATTGCATTTTCTGTTTGCTTTAAATTTGTCCACGCATTGGGGAATTATCGACGCTCCAAACTTCTGTTTGTATTCCGCTTCATAAATAATATGAGAATTGATGACGAATCCACCAGCGGGTTCAGCGGAAAACTCTTCACGAAAAGGGAAAATCCTCATTGGTCAATATTATTGAAAAGGGGGTTTGATTCAGTTTTAAGATTTTCAACACGAGCTCCCTAAAGCGAACTGCCATTTTGAGCTAAAACCCGAATCCGAAGTCAATTAGTAAAGTGGACAAATTTAAAATTCCGGCAATGTCGGGCTATTTGAATAATAATTAGTGCCTAGGTGCCACTTTTTCACACTGCGACAAATAAAAAGCGCGAAGAAGAGACGCGCGACGTGTTTTTGCAAGAGGAAATTTACTTAAAAACAAAATCGATGGCGCGTAGGCAGAAAACGAATAGTGGTTAATTCACGAAACGTTTTGAGAGTCCTAGATTCTAGATATACTAACATTTATTTTATATGCCCATAGGTCGTTTATCCCGAAATAAAAAATGTATTTCATTTAAAAAAATGAGATCGATTTATTTTCCACGAAATTCGGCACTTCCTAATTTGTCAGGGCATGAAAAAGCAAGAAACTGAAGTTTAGAAAAATAAAATATTAGCCGAGGTATCAGAGTACTCTATCCAACCGTATATTACGCTTAAGGGTTTAAAACAATAAAATGAGTTTATTTCCAGGGAATGGCTTTGTTATGAACTTGCGGCTATGTTTTGATTGCCTAGAATTGTCCTTTAACTTCAGTAAAGAATAAAAATAAGGTAGCAATTGCGCTTATACGAGGCTCGTTCAACTGAAACCCATCTTTGATCAACTTATCCTTGAAAACAAAATAATTCAAATGATGTTTGTTAATGTTAGTAGTGTTTGTAAACAACACATTAATAAGTTTCTGGCGTTTGAATTTGATTCTGACTTTTAAAACTTCGATTTTGAAATGGTGTTTGTTGTTGAAAATCCGTGTAAGTTTGATCAGCGTGCGGTCCTACACTTTTTAAGCACTTAGGGTGTGCAGCCATTGCAGATTCATACGCGAATGCAAGCAGTGTATGGAAATGAATGTATTGCGTATCCAACTGTGAAGGAATGGTGCCGAAAATTTGTGAATGGAAAAGAGGGGACTATGGATGAGCCATGACTAGGTGCACGGTGTACTGCACTAATAGAAAACAATATGGAATGTGTGGAACGCCTTATTAGAGAAAATTGTCGAATTTCAATTAGAGAAATTTCAGAAATTGTTGGTGCGAGTGTATGATCTGTCCCTAGTATTGTTCGTAATCTGGGTTACAGCAAAGTTTGTTCGCAATGGAATCCTCGTCTGTTGTCTAATGAACAAAAACCTCACAGACCATAGGCAAAATGGTGATGACTTTTTCTTGTAAATAGTTGCTGGTTGTAGCCATTACTACGCGCCATCCAGTAAGTTATGGTCGATGCAGTGGAAACATTCAAGTTCACCACCACCGAAGAAGTTTAAAGCACAATCATCTACAGGCAAGGTGATGTTAACATTTTTTTTCAACCATGCAGGACCCTTTTTGATAGAGTTTAAGGAACCTGGAGTAAATGTCAATGGAAATCTGTACAATGAAACCTTGAACAAGATTCATCAAGCAATAAGACGAAAACGTCCAGGAAAACTTTCGCGTGGGGTCATTTTGCTGCACGACAATGCTGGGCCACTTGTTGCTAATGGATTAAAAGAAAATCTTCAAAGAAAGAAATGGAGGGTTTTAGAGCATCCACCCTATAGCCCGGATTTGTCTCCTTTCGATTTCTATATTTTTGGATAGCTCAAAAGGGCGTTCAAAACGCTACTATCAAATAAACATCACACATGTTTGTACTACAATCTGTGAAACCTTGAACGTGTTTGATTAATAAATAGCTCAGAAATGAATGTTAATATATGGTATCACATTTTATTAATGCGTGCCCATTCGAAATTCGCGGCGTAATTCGGTTTCTTCATGCAAAAAGATCCCGGTGTGTAAAATCACCAGCGAATCGGTATCTGTGTATGGTACTGTAATATCCCGTAAGCAGGCTTCGGTATGTTGTAAAAAATTGATGAAGGAAGATTCGGTTTGCGCGATGGTAAAAGATCTGGAAGACCACGAACTTCGGATACAGCTGAAAACATGAATCGGGTTACTGAACTGTTACAGACAGATCGCAGACTTAAAGTGAGAGATATGGCAGTTACACTAGGAATACCGAATACAGTTATTCACGAGACTTACCTTACAAATTGGGTTAGAAAAAATTTTCAGCAAGCTAGGTTCCGAAATGTTTAACAGATCATCATCGAGACGTTCGCATGGGAATCTACCTCCAAAATCTTATTCGTTACAACGAAAATCCGGACGTTTTAAAGGATATTGTTACAGGTGATGAAACATGGGTTCACCATACTACATCTGAAAGTGAAGTTGATTCGATGGTGTACAAACACACAACGTCTCCTCGTACAAAAAGTTTCGACAAATCTTTCAGCAAAAAAAGAGCTGCCACCCGTTTTCTGGGACGCCAAAGGATTACTTCTTGTCGAATTTATACGATATGGTGAAACTGTTAATGCTACACGTTATTGTGAAAAATTTGAGAGCTGCAATAAAGCGTAAAAGGCCCGGTTTATGAACGCGTGGTGTTAAATTTCTCCACGACAACGCTACACCACACGCAGCAAAAGACACGAGAAATCTCCGTAAGTCGTTCAAGCGGGAAATGTTGGAACATCCACCACACAGCCCGGATTAAGACCCCTGAGATTATTGGTTGTTCGGCCCGCTGAAGATATTTTTGGGTGGTAAGAGGTTTCAGAGCGACGGTGAAGTGATTGCTGCTACGTAAAAATGGATGCGATATTTGGACACGACGTTTTTTTGAGACGGGTGTACAAAAACTCGTTCACCGGTGGAATAAGTGAAGTCTTTGGTACCTTAGATTTCGGACACGTCTCGATTATACATTTGTGTGGGCCGCTTGTATTGAAATTTGAAATGTAAGTACAACGAGATTTGCTTGATCTAGTTCTCCAGAGTCTTCCAAAATTTTGAACTTTGCTGAAATGTATTTTAAAAATCGAAGAAGGGAGTTTTGTAGGTGTTGACACAAAAAAATTAAAACCTCTATGATTTTTTGAAGTAATGTACTTATATGCCTGCTTATTTAAAATATGAAAGTCTGATTAATTGAGCACGGCTTCTTCTTTGAGCGCTTTATCCGTTTGGAAATGTAGCGACATTGTCTCCGATACCTATGTGCGCGTTAAAAGTGCAACAAACATCCAGGACCTCCAGCTTAACGTGCGCTCCGAATCACGGGAAATGTGAGCATTTCTATTGCAGCGATCTTGCAAGAGACAATGAGCATAAAAATTCGATGTTCCGGTACTGGGATTTGAACCACAAATCTTTAGTGTTTCGCAAAGTGTGGGTATAGGATTATGTCTTTTCAAGACATTTATTTCTGCCTTTGACAAAGTAAACATAAGTAAATGAAACTTAATATATTAGAATTTTCAATAAATGCAAAAACCTAAACATAAATAACTGTAAACATAGAAATAAATTGCAAAGTAAAAACATTAATGTGATGGATGGGCATATTTTTCAGAAACTAGCTTTCTAAATCTGGGTTCTGTATTCAATATACATAGAATAATATCATTTTCAAGTTCGACACAATTTCTTACTTTTGTTTTGATGGCAGTCATAGACGAGAAACTTAATTCGCACAAATATGATGTACCAAATGGCACCAGACATTTTCATTTTATAGTTTTTCCCGCAAGCTCGGAGTATTATTGCATTCTTTTTGTCCAAAATTGATCTACGTTCTGCGAAAAAAAACTCAGTTTCAACTTTCCATAACATGATATTTCAGTAAGTTTTTCTTTCATGTTTGTCGAAATTTCAGCTTCCCAACTGAATTGTCACAGTATCCGTCTGTGATTCACATCATTGTTTTGATTTTCTTTGGGGAAACGGTCAGTAAGCTGTTGCTTTAAATTGTGTAAATTAACTTGCATATCTGCAAACATGTGTTCAGAATTTATCAGAATATCATCCTCAACTAAGTCTTCCATGAGTTCTTAAACGTGCTGGAATGAATCAAATTTTTTTTCCAATTGAAGTCGACCAGAAATCAGGTTTCTTTATAAATCCGTTAATTTTTTCCGTGGATGTTGTTATGTCAATTCCGCGGGCTTGTAAACTGCTATTTAGAATGCTTAAGTGCTCGAAAATATCAGCCAGGAAAGTCAGCCTAAAAAGCCAAAGGGAATTGGAAAACATGTTATCATATTCCGGGTTCTAATATTGCAGGTACATCAAAAGTTCGGCTTTTAACTCGCAAACCCTTTTCAAGACGTTGCCCCTCTAAAACATTCTTCCGTGTGATAAAAAGATTTTCGTATAAAGAAACCATGTCTTCTCAATTTTTTGGAAAAATACGATGGAATTTACCACTTAATGACATTATTCAATACACAATCCATTTCAGAAGGTAAACATTTTGATTCAAGAGCTTCCGGATATAGAAAGCAGTGTAACCATGTAGCATTACCTCTTTTAATCTAACAATAAGAACAGATCGATGTACTGTCATAGCCTTGGTACTATCGGTGCATATAGCAAGGCATTTTTTCCAGTCAATATCGTACTTATTAGTACTTTGCATGAGAGTGTCGGATAAACATTTTCCGGTGGTATTGACCTCTAAAGGAGTACAAAATAAATAATCTTCGGTAATACCATCTCCAACATTGTATCTTACAAATGCTTTAAGTTGGGCACAGTTAGAAATATCCGTGGAACCGTCCATCTGTAATGAGACATACGTACACTTGTTAATATTTTCAACAACGTGTGTTCGAATATTTCTCCCATGCCATTTAGTCTTCTTTTTATAGTATTATTACGGAAGGGTATTGCTTTCAGCTTGCCAGCCTCTTTTTCATCAACCACTATTTGCACCATTTCAACAGCTGCTGGTAAAATCAGATCTAATTGTATGTGGCTTACTGGTTTTTGCAATGCGAAATGCAAATCGATAACTTGATAGTACTGCTTTTTCATTAGTAGTGATTGCCGATGTAAAAGTGGCTTGCTCCTTGTGGAGAGAGTTTAGCTTTCTCTCAAAGAATTCCACAAGCTTTTCTTTTTTCTGAAAGTTTGGTATTTAAATGTTGATGGCTTCATACACTTCACAACACTTCTCAACAAAGTATGCACTAGGCTTTCTGGGAAACAACGGTAAAACCATATTTAAGATATTCATTGCTGTACAATCTATTTTATTTCGTATTCTTGTCACTGCCAGACGCGACAGGGAACGTCTGACCCCCTTAAAAAGTTATCCATCTTTAAAAAAGAGTACAGCTCGGACTTAACGTGAAATATTTGTTATCGACATATTGCACTCAACACACAGTCAGCAGTACAGCACACACTTTTGAAATGATGACTAATCTCACCGTTGTCCGCTGCTTATATAAAGCAAATTGGATTTTCCAGATTATTCCAGTGTCATATAGCACTTTCCCCCCATACGAATATAGTGGAAATTTCCGGAAACGTGAAGAAATTATAAACAAATAGCGCTATTTCGCAATAGATGGCGTCAGTTGACCGTTTAGCTACTGATTCTGAGTGCAGTTGGGTACTACAAGAAGGAGATCGCGAGAAAAATTTTAGCTAAAAGAGGGTGGCGCTTTAAAAAAGTTTGGGAACCACTACCTTAGTCCAATGCTCTAGCTAACCTGTAGCCCACGACGGTAACTGAAAGCATTTGCAGATGATTATAATTTTAACAGAAGCCAAAATAGCTGGCACTAAAACAACCAAAAGAAAAGAAATTACCATAAATTGTATTATTGATATTTTTCTGAAAAGTGCTGAGTATTTTGCTTAGCTTATAGATTTCAAAAATTTGTTTATTCATTGCAGTAGTTTGTCTATAAGATCTAGCAGAAATGTTGAAAAATGTCATTAATTAATAAACTTAAGCAATCATTATTGTACGTTCATGTCGACAAAAGATAATGGGATTACAATTTTAAAACCAGAATTATGTGCATGTTCTAAAAATGTAGTAATATACAGGGTATTCTATTTGGAATAAATAAGTAGTAGTCATTCATAGAAAAAAAAACAATATAGAAGGCCTATGTTCATTATTGGACTTCCTAAAGAGACTGAAGAGAGGGGAGAGTGAGCGAGAGAGAGAGAGAGAGAAAGCCATTCATAGTGAAATTCCTTGTGTTCATCTACATTTATATTTCACAAGTTGAATTTCCGCGAATTTTTGCTCCAAGAGCAAATTTTAATGACTTCTTGTAAACTGGACCTTTCGACACACCCTGTAATAGTTCGAATTTTAATTAAGACGACCATATGCCTCATTTGATATTCTTTGCTAATATAAAAATAAACATCATTTATAAAATACACACCTTGTTTATTTATACTATTTTCCAAACATTGTGAACAGGGAATCTGCTAAGGTGACTTCTGTTACTGATTTTGCAAGATTCATTAGAAAATAGATTACCCTGGAAGCTAAACTAGATCTTGGTAGTTAAATTGATAGTTCCCTGCATTTTATTTTGTTAATTATAAATTGTTCATTGTCTATCTGATTCCTTTATCTGTTTGGAAAATGTTTCCATCCTTAGTGTTTATCGACAAAAAAATCGATTACTAAAGCACCAATTTGAATATATTTACACTATTTGCAGTCATATATTCTTTAAACCGTGTTGTTACGTACTGCTGGAGAATGCAAATCGATACATAGCTAATTGATTATAAACACGGGAAAAGGAAAGGAAGAACAGAAATATAAATTTTTGTATATAATGGTATATCTTATCGTAACCGAAAGTGGAAGCCAACTGTTACCCTCATTTTTTTAGTTGCTGTGACTTTTCCGGTGTGAAAATTTTCACGATAACAATACGTTTTTATTCTGGGAGTATGGGGACGTTAAAGGAAACCCCCTTGCTATCTCAATAGAAGAAAGGAAATGGAAAACGGACAATTAGCCACACCTAAAGAATTTCAGGCAACTTTGCATAGTTTATGGGCTGAAATAAGTTCCTCGGTAGCGGCACCGCTTTGAAAGAACCCCTATATTTCCGCAGAGCACATAAATGCAGTCACTTTTGAAAGAAACTTGTAATTTAGCAAGTTTACTTTACAAAGAAGTACGTATCTGTATACAAGACAAACTCGTGGACCGAAATCGATTTCCTCTTATCTCTCTAACGAAGTCTTATTGCTATTGCTAGAAAGCGGAACATGCCTCTTAGCACACTCCCATGGAAATGCTCGGTTTTCTCGAGATTACTTTGAATTTCGATAGGTACTGGATATTCAGCACTTTACCTTTTTTGCAGTATTTGCGCGTAAGTCCCAGAGCACGATATATAAGGAGTGTTTTTCCTTGTAGCGAGTCCTTTTATATCCACTTCAAGCAGTTTTGGGGGATTTATAAACTATAAACTACCTACGTAATTGGTTTTGTTTTTCTTACTTCGAGTTTAGGATTAGGTGGACTTCTTAGAAGTAATGTAACGGAATAATATTTAGGATGAAATAAACAGCTTCTGAGGATTTTCAGTGCACGAACACAACATAAACAGTCATTTGGCGTACAAGAAAGTGCACTTTGCACAAGACGGATGATCGCTTATATCAAGATGAAATATTGTTGGATTTATTACTACAGAGAAAGGTCTTAGGTCTTGGATTACCTCTAACAAGTTTTTTCTTTTCAACTGATTAAACCGCATTTTAAAAGAATCTGTAGCGAGTACAAAATAACAAAACCTTTTTTAGGCAACGACAAAACTGTATTAAAGTGTAATTTCTGATTACTAAACTCTTTAAATATCGTGCAATTACATTTAGACCCGACTAAATCTTTTTCCATGCTTGAAATATATTTTTACAAACTTTAAGGTGCAATAGAACACACGAAATATTACGCGTTTACTCGCTGCTACGATTACCATTAAACTAACCTAACTAAACATGCACATGGTTTTATATGTTCTGTTCCCACTGTCACAATTTCTGGACCATTATACAGCGCTCGGGAAAGTTCGAGATTCCATCTTGCCAGAAAGGGGGGCGTGTATGATAACATATTTAAACAAGTGTGGGAAACGCTGAATTAGAGACTTTTCATCTGACACATTCCGATAGCTGCTTTAAACTTTTGCCTACTCTTGATGATAAGGTATTTGAGATTAGAAATATATAGACTTAGCTATATCCAAATTTTTTATCTTTTTCGTTGAGTGCCTTGTGGCTTACAAGACGTAGCGGCTTTCTCATGAGCTCCAAACCAATTGAAACCCCCACTTTTATAATAGAAATCTATTGCGTTGTACTCTAGCCAACGACCGCCTTGAAGAACTACACTATGATATATAGATCATTTTTTATATATGATTCCAAAAAGCCCAATTAGAAAAAAGAAGACGACCGATAATGCAATGGCTAATCTATAGAATAGGCCGTAGAAGAGGCTTATTGAACAACCTTGTATTTTGTCTGTAGAAAATTGAAAATCATTGAATCCTGGGATTGAATTGCTAAACCTAGAAGGTACCAAGTCAGTGCGGTAAATGTAAGAAACTTAC
Organism: Limonius californicus; assembly: GCA_014611495.1. NCBI lineage: Eukaryota > Metazoa > Arthropoda > Insecta > Coleoptera > Elateridae > Limonius > Limonius californicus. Next base: position 634 of record JABXWE010003362.1, on the reverse strand, counting down.
GTCATTAGTTTTAAATTCAAAGTTTTACCACACCATCATGGCCAATCTTAGGATTTACTGGTTGATGTTGGTAAATGTAGGATTTGCACATCAGCGCAAGAATTAAAAAGACTAGCAACAACCTACCAGAATACAAGAGATGGCTATAAAACTAGTGATGGGCATAACCGAATGATTAGTATTCGAATGATTTTAGTAACCGAGATATGCATTCAAATTAATCATTCGATTCCAAAATGCGCGCATTTCGACAATGCGAGAAATGTCTCGCATCCTGCCTTTCGAATGATGACTGTTTGGTATTGCCGCTCCTTTCTGGAATTGTTCTTTCTGGTTTCGATTGGATTCTGTACTGTATTTATTTAAATTTCGACACACTGTAATATTCGTAGTTGCAAATGCCGTTTTATGGTTTTCCGTGTTATATTATAAGTTATTAAATATTAACGATGTTTCTAATTATTTTACTATAATTATTGATTAATAATTTATATCTCTATAACGTAATCATGATAACCAATTTAGAAACTAAATTTTGTTAACGGAAAGGTAATATGAAAAATGAAATGAAATGAAAAGCCGGACAGATTACAAATGATCGTAACTGATTAAGATCAAAAACTTTGATTTATTT
>JABXWE010003360.1:0-11764 GCA_014611495.1 Limonius californicus | reverse complement strand
AGAAACTGCAAGAAAACTATAACTGCAGATCCGGCTTTTCTTTTTACAACTAAGTTTCCATGAAAAGTGACGAAAAGTTGGTAATTCTCACTATAAATTGAGAAGACTCACCATTCTGTTGAAATCTAACGTTCTTATTTTGAAATAAACCCATACATTTTGTTAAAGTAGTTACAGATACCGCCAAGCAGTACGCGGTTTTTAATAAAAAAAGGATCAACAAATATTTTCACCAACTATGCCAACTTGTTGGCGACGTTAACTCTTCGCGAATGTCATGTGTGAATTTGTTCTATCTAATGTGCATTTGACCAGGATCTGTAACTGTGACTAGTCACAGCACTATTCAAACAAAAAGTAACTTCATAGAATATAAGTTGACATATAAGAACTTTTACATCCCTGTTACATTTTACTATTTGTTCACTCGTTTTTTTTTTTCTGTAAATTATCTTCAGACTACTGCAGCACCATATTATCTAAATTTTGTAAAGATGAAATTTTCCCTATGCAGAATAATTTGGACTAACAGTCTAGACTTTTATGAGAATGCTATTGTGCAGATTTTCTTAACGGATTGTCGAAATTCGTAACACTAGTCGAGCAGATTTAGGACGTTCTTTTACATTACCGGTATCTGTAAATTTTTGTGTAGTTATTGTTACTGTAGAATTGGCAATCAAAAAAATTTTTCTGTATGAATCATTATAAAGTAGACAACTTCTTCATCTCTTCTTCACCGATTACCATGCCAAATTTACCATATTTCCAGGAAATTTCCATGCATAATCGAAAAATAAAGACACATATATCAGAACACCTGCAGAACGATTATAAAATATCACCCCTTAAATTATTCCTAAAAAGAGGAAAATTAGCCTGCACTCTAGTTAAGTTTTGGTAGTATACAGCGTTTCTGAATTGTTTTCTCCTCTCCATATCGTTTTGGGTGAGCATACATCCTTCATTCTTTTTATGTGACTTACTGGTTCTTTATGTAATTTATTGAATTCAGAATTATATCTGCTCCTCTATATGTTGTTGTCTCGTACTCGGCCTCCTTGAAATCGATGTTGAACAACATTATTTCCCCTTGGTTGATGAGCGTCCAGTTTTCACTCCCACATCTAGGATCTTTGTTTTGTTTGTTTTTCTCCTGTGCCATTCTATATTCCATTAGCTTGCTTAATCTTAATACCACAATGCTTTATTTTATTTTACTGCAATATTTCTTATTTCGTGTTAGTATCATTGACTTTGCTTCCCATGTAGCTAAAAATCAAGAATTATATTAACATCCTCCATCCCTCACGGTCAAGTCCGGTCCCGATGTTCTATTTGCTTTTAAACCCATTGCTTTGTTGTGTCTACCTCTAGACACATTTCTTGAGCAGATTGCTCTAGTTCCTGGAATCTTTATCTTTTTTGGATCTTTACTCGACCGGCCTTTCGTAATATTCATTGACATACGCACTAGGTTAGCTAGCGTTTTAATGTTCTCCAAACTCGCATTCGTAGTACATTAACTTGTGCAGATAGAAGACGAACAGAGGTGCTGGGATCATTATCAATTTCTTGCAGTATGTTGTCCTCATTAGATTATTATTTGTTGCGCCATATGAAAAATATGATATACCAAACACCATTAGAGACTGTTGAAGCTCTTAGGAGACGCATTTTTGAGGCAGCAGAACTAATTCGTAATAACAATGATATGTTGCGTAGGGCAACCAGATCTCTCTTAAGAAGAGCCAGAACGTGTCTCGCGAGCAACGGTGGCCATTTTGAATAATCTTTATAGTGAATTTTAACTAAAATAAAAATAAATATTCGCTTTTCTGAAATTATAATTATTTAATAAAAAATAATTTAACGCTGTATTTTGAGAACGGTTTACTTTAGAGCAGGGATGAGCAACACGCGGCCCGCGGGCCGCATGCGGCCCAGCCCACTTTTTCGTGCGGCCCATCAAAACATCCAATGCCAAATGCGGGAAAATAAATTGAATCAACTGGAGAAAAGTTTAAAACAACAACAAAATATATTTAAAGCTCAAAGTTTTTCATCAGATTTGGCAGTGAAAGCTAGTTACTCTTAGTCAAATTTTAGCCTAAAAAATGAAATGAAATTTGCTGATGGAGAGATGATTATGGAATGTTTAACTGCTGTTGCAGAAATAGCTTTTCTTAATAAAAAAAAGACATTATTTCCAAATTCAGTTTTTCAAGATTTACAATTGGAAGAAGAATGAATTGAAGACCTGTCTGAAAATATTACTGGAACTTTAGGTGAACGCATTGGAAAATGTGAATGGTGTTCCTTGGCACTTGATGAGAGCTATGACATCAGTGAGACATCACAACTAGCAATATTTGTAACAGGAATCGATTCTAATTTTAATATAACTGAAGCACTGGGTTCATTGATGTCAATGACAGGAACCACAACAGGTAAAGACCTGTAGAATGAACTAAAATCGCTGTTGGAGAACTTATCAATTCTATTAGAAAAGATTATCGGCATATCAACCTCAGATGTGGAAACAGATGAGTTACAAATGGAATTGATAGATTTACAAAACAACACTGATTTGAGAAATAAAAATCAGAATGTGTGTCCAAAAGTTATATCAAAATTACACAATTTTCGAAAAATTTCCACGATTAGTCACGCATGCAATGCAATTCATGACACGTTTTCGAAATAGTTATGTTTGCGAGCAATTATTTTCCGCAATGAAAATAATCAAAAGCGACAACCGATCGAAGCTCGTACGATTGGAAAGCTGCGTGCGAGTTGCTGGTCGTATATATCGGCAAATATAGATCAATTGGTTGCAAAGAAGCACTACCAAACTTCTCATTAAACTTTGTTTAAGAGTTTCTTCCATAATAATTATCTTTTGCTGTTTTTTATAGTATTTCTAATATACTCCTGTTTTATTTGTGTTATTTTTTTATAGGGTTGTTATTTTGGTCATTTTGTTAATAAAGAGATAATTTGTGTTTATCATCTAGTTTTCATCTTTGAATACGTTTCTTATATGCGGCCCCCACAAAATTATTAAATTTGTAGTTGGCCCGTTGTAAAAAAAGGTTGCTCATCCCTGCTTTAGAGCATAACTTTATTAGAATTTTTAACTATATTTGGTCTACAGATTACGTACAAGAAGTAGTGATCTCACGTCGTGGGACACCCTGTATAATAAAAAATAAGCTGTTCAACGGTGCACAGTAGCTGCTTTGAGAACATAAAATGACTGCAATGATTAAAATAATATTAACTTAAAAACATTAACTACATCAAAAAGTACTCTATAATTTTATTTAAATGCCCATAAAATATCAGGATTTTAACTTGAATTGTATTTTTATAAGACATATTTGATACATTTATGCGACTCTATACAGTTTGGTTAGTTTTACTAAAGCGCAATACTTAATAAAATCTAGTTGATCAAAGATAATCACCCTTTATGAAAATCAGTACTAATCATCTATTTCGATACGGAATGTATTTATGTATGAACACATTAAATTGACATAAAATGTTTCTTTATCTTCCAATAATTGACCCAGTTTCGTTACAAATTGGCAAGTATGCTTTGTAAATACGGAATGTTGAGCAGGAAAGCGATACGTTATTAACGGGTAAAAATTATGAATAAACTTATGGTATCGGTTGCTAATTTCAACGATCATTTGATTCGTATAAATATTCATCTGATTAAAATTGCAACCGGCGTTAAAGGTTTCAACCTCCAATATTATGAAATGAAAATTATTTTTAAAACTAAAAATTTGTTTTGTCGGCCGTATTTCACCTAGTTAAGTTTAGAGTGCATGTTGCATGAATGATTCGTGTGTAAGGGACGCCCGCACCCTCCTGAAGTAATGCGAAAGCGGTTCCGTGTGGGGGGGGGGGGTAGTGTGTATTAATGAAAAAAAAAGGTCTACAGATATAGCCTCTTTGCACTTTTTGTGCGCGGTCGTTTCAAAAGTCATAGTTATGTGAATAAGCCCACAGTTTGGATGATTCGCTGCCCCGCTGAGGCGAATACGATTTCCCGCTAATGCAAAATTTTATATGAAATTTTGCAGATCGTGGTTATTACGGCCAGGAAGTTTGAACACCTAATCGCCGACATCTTAAACATATTTATTACAGGCAACAATTTTTTTTATTTAAACATGTTTCTAATACTTTCTAGAAATAATAAACTAAATAGTAGCCTTAAACTACAAATAATTGTCACAATTCTGAGAAAACTAAGCTTTACAATGATATCGAGGTGACCTAAGTTGATATTAACAAAGCAAACTGACGGGAACCATTAAAATAATATGCAGTATAAACTAATCTTTAATTATTTAAAAAAACATACACCCTGAGGATTATATAGCTGTATCCTTTTTTGAATCAGCTTAATATTGATACTGCTCAAAAATAATCTCTAAGTTTTGGCAATTTTACATACAATAACCAATAGTGGCATAATAAGGTACAACCCATTGTTTGATTTCCGTTTTATAGCCTTTCAGTAATACTTAGAGTAAATCTTCAATATAAATTTTTATTAAAAACATGTGCTCAGACTTAATGCAATAGTGGAGCGTGTAGCAACTTGTTGATTTTCAAAATTTGTGTTAATATCGTTTCTTACAACATAAATGATAATATAACAAAAAAAAATAGGAAATGTAATAAATGCTTTGTTGGATAGTTAGGAAGTAGACTGTCGACGTTTAATACATTTTTCAATTGCAAATTGTATACACTTACGCAATGTTAAAATATTATCAAACATAATATGCAATGAATGCTTGGCACAGCACCCTCTTTAAGATCGCTCAGTTACAATATACCCAACTGACCCTTAGTTTTGAAAATCAAAAGATGGGTTTTACATTTATTCGTGCATTGTTGTTAAAACAAAATTCTAATAAAACTTAGTTTTCTATACTTTCTGATCTTAAATTTCGCAACAGGAGAAAAGAAGTCAGTGTCTACAAAATTACTGCTTTCGGAAAAAAACAGTGAACATCAGTTTCAGTACCTACTAAATAGTTAGATTGATGAGCATCATTTATACCATTACCAGCAAAAACATATTGAACTACAGTGAATGGGAAAAAGGGTGCCGGAAATAACAGAACACAATTGTAGGGTGCTATTCAGCAACTAATTCCTATATTCTTCGTAGTGTCGACTGCCTGTATGATTTCTGATATACTATAATTTTCATTATTTAATATCTGTCGTGTGGCTCTATTATTATTTAAGGTATTTGATTAGGTTTTTTGTAAAACTACATTCTAAAACTATGATTTTCAAAGGTATTGTAATTTTTTTGGGGATATGTATATTACTTAAAACAGACGAAATTGTATTTTTCTACGGCACGAACACAGTGTATGCGAATATAAATATAGTACTTCCGTATCCCGTTCAGCTGTCTCAACTTTATCATTCCTAATACCCCATTCCCTATCAAACCACACCTGAATGCGTCTATCACATAATAGACAAATTCGTAATTATGAATATTTTCGTAATAACTATTAGGAATATTTTTAAAACATACATAGGTTAAGCTTAACCTGTTTATTTAATTGTTATTGATTGCCTAAACTTTTAGCTGTGGTAGCCATTTGTAAACTCTAAAATTTGTATAAATTATTGGCGTACCACAGGACGTGTGACGCTTGCTGCTTAACAGTGGTTGTTCTTGTACTGTAAAAATCAACTACGCCTATACACAAAAAGTAAGTTTTTATTATTATTATTACCTAAAGTAATTTTTCTGAAAAACAACAGATAAAAAAATGTATTTTTGTTAATTTTCTCTGGCGTTTTTGCACTTCTCGCCCCAGGTTAAGTTGTAGGTCCTCTATGCTTGTGCAACTTTAATGGCGCAGCACGGGTATAGGAGAGAAAATCAGTAAGTCTAATAAGATACAGCACACAGAGAAGAATATATTCACAAAAAGTAGTACTAAGTATTTTAATCTCCAAGTCTTAAGCAATGATTTCTTTTTATCTCTGGTCAGTATAGAGTTAGGAATCTGGTGCGACGGTATTGCTTTCACGAGTATAGTGCCACCACTATTAATAATATTGTTTTTCACACTCTAGTTGGAAGAAATTGGTTAACATCATTCCTACTGATATTTTATCATGTAAAATCCAATCCATAATACAAAACAACAATCAGAGGAATAGAAAAGACATTCCAGTGTACAGAATGTACCACTGAATTATAGAATTGAAGGAGTAAACATGGAAATAAAGAAAAAAGACATCAGCGGAAATATCGACTACTATAATTTACAGGCCGTTATATAAAATAGAGAACACAAGAGGAATACAGACATGTATAGGGTGTTTCAATACAAAACATTTTTCTGCTGAGTATACAGGCTGGTGAATTTTTCGATGCTCACCATTGGTATCTCAGACACGATGAGAAATTAGAGAAAAGTTGCGCTTTTCATGGCAATTGAGAATCTGAAAAAAATCCTGGATATTTTGATTCGTTCCTGTTTTAACACGAAAAAACTGAATACTGTGATTCAGAAAAAAATTATTATCTTTCCTACCATTGACGCTATTGTTTGGTAACTTTATGTTTTCGACCACTTTGAGTTGAATGAGAAAAATTTTATTGAACTTCGAGATTTCAAGCTGCGATGTCAACTTTTTTATATCTTATGGCCGCCATATTGAATTTTCGCACCATTAGATAGACAAAAACATTAGCTTTTCAAATTGGCAACCAACATATATTTTTATTTCCGAAAATTGAAATTTGAAAATATGTGTAAATATTTCATAAAATTGTAAATACTTAAATAACCTTGAAACAATTGTTAAAGTGACAGATGTTACTGCTAACTGTCATTTAAACTCCTTAAATACCGCACACATTTTATTGGTCTAAAGATAATGAAATAACAAATTCAAAAACACCAGATAATTAGGTATATAAATTAATCAAATTGCCCGCCGTTATTTATGATGCGGAGGTTAGTCCTTAAATAAATTTTAAGCACTGCTTTTTGGATAATGTGACTCGGAATGGAGTCAAATGCATTTTCGGATATGAGGTGAAGATATCCGATATTTTTCGTTGAGTTTGCTTATATAACGTCTTTTACATTGCCCTAAAGAACATAATCCATAGGGGTTAAGCTTGCCGATTGTGGAGGCCAACGAATAGCACCAAAAGTGTCAAGCCATGAATTTGGAAAACGTACCTACATCTAAATAGCCTCGAACAATGCGGGCGGTATGATGATCCCGTTCCATCTTGTTGATACCACTCATGAGTTTGAAGTGTTACTACTGATAGCTGCATTATTTAAGCAGTTTAAATGATGGTCAGCAATATAACTTGTTATTTCAATTATTGTTTCAATTCTTTTTCAAAGCGTTCGCGATTTTATTAATTATTTACAAAAGTGTTCAAATCGAATGAGGTGAAAATTCAATATGTCGACCATGAGAAATAAAAAAGTTGTCTATTGCAGCTTGAAATTTAGTAGGCCTCGAAAATTTCTGTCAGCGTCATTCAACTTAGGTTGATCAAAAACATAAAGTTTCCAAATTTGATTGAAATAGCGCCAATTGCAGAGAAGATAATAATATTTTTTTGAAATTAAAATTTTCATTCTTTTTGTAATAAATCAGGGACGAATTAAAATATTCAGGTTTCCTTTTTAGATTCTTAATCGCCATGAAAATGCGCAACATTTCATTTAATTTAACCGGCATCGTATCTAACCGTTTCCGAGATATCAATGGTGTATATCGAAAAATTCACATGTAGTATTTCAAAAACTACTAAGAAAAGATCAACAGCAAAAATTGTTCTCTGACTATGGTATATGCTTGAATAATGTAGTTCAGATTGCGGAAAAACTTTCTTGATTTCGTTAGATGTTAATTAATTAAATAATCGCCCAATAGCTTATTGTTTTTTTCCAAATACGTTTAGGCGACGGTACTAAATTATATTATTAAGTACTGACAGAAAAATTATGCTATTTTTAATGTTATGTTACAACGATATGTCTTGAAGTTTTAACACACTATTAATTTCCCCTTATATTTTACAAATTAATTAATTCTAAGGTGTAGCAATAACACTTCATTTTTTATAAAGATATGGTAATGGTTTTAGCTACTTAGTCCGCAGTAGTAAAGTTTATTAAATTAATGGCAACGTGTGGTAACAAATGTATTTGATTGGCTTCAAATTACTGAATGTCGTATTATGGTAACATATTCACTTTGCACTGATTACCATTTGTTCTGCACGATACACTCAATAAACTGTACTATTTATTTCACTTTTACACCGTATTGACCGCATGTGCTGCATTAACTAGTTTCACAAAAGAAGCTTAAAGCCGAAGTGTGTCTGCTCTAAATCACCCCTTTTCTGAACGAGTAACAGTAGCCACTTGATTAACTCAATTCTTCTGACCTATTATGACGCTTTTGCTATTCTCTTTGCTCATTAAAAAAAAACTTAGGTCAAAGAAATCACCTAACACATTATTAATTTTGAATACTTATTGAACTGGAAGAAGCTTATCGCTTATGAAAAAACTGAAAAAGTTTTTCGACAAGGTGTTGGAGATTATAAAGACGCAGCTTGCAATTTTAAAACAAAATAAAAATGTTTGAACTAAAATATGTAATAACTAGCATACTAGACTATTGACATACTGATGGAAAATTTAATTAATCATTAGACCGCGCTTTGATTTAGTTTCGTTAAAAATGGTGAATGGCTGTGTGAGGATATGCATGTAATAATGGAATGTGTCGAAGACGAGATAAAGCGTTGTCTTGTTGGTAACAATGTGATGTATTTAACCATTTCGATGATTACTCCTTCAATTTTTTGATTTAGAAATCATCCTGCATATTAGTATTTTTTTGAGTACCCTTGATTGAGTTTTATTTTTCGGTACAACACAGCTTTTTACTTGGTAGAAAGATATTTTAATGGGAAAACCAAATAATGTTTCATTGTCGTCAATTAAATTATATTGTTGTTGCTCTGTACTACGAATCGTCTATAGAAAATTTTAGAAGATCGAAAATAGCGATTTTAAAGTGCATTATTAAATACAAAATGTTAATTCTCATAGTATAAATTACCAAGAATTCAATTATAAAAAGCAAATCAAATGTTAAACCGCATAATTGTTGAAACGCACCACCGTTTATTTACAAATTTCATCCAATACCTTATTATTTTCTAATAGCTTTTAACTTGACACAACAATAAGTTAGTACCTATACAATTTATCAGGCTTATCATCGACACAATAAAATTTTGAAAAGATCCGGAACCGGATTTAAAAACTTTTCAGAATCATTTCTTTGAGTCTAATATATGTATTTTTTGCAGGAATAAAGTGACATATTAAAAATGAAGGAATCAGATGTTTTTATCAACAAGATAAAATTGATAATATCTCAACACAATGGCTGCGTATGTGAAAATGACAGCCATTATGCTAATTCTTGTACTTGGCTTTCCGGAATCGCTTGAAGAAGAAAAAGGAACATTCGTTTTTATAAATGGGGATTTTGTAGTTGGATTTTTGTTCCCTGTACACCATCAGCCGCCTACGAAACAAAAGAAATCCAGTCAGGGTATTGAATGCGGAATAATTCGCGAACAGTACGGCATACAGAGAACAGAAGTAACTTTACACACGATTGATAAGATAAATAATGACCCCAATTTGCTGCCAAACTTAAAGTTGGGGTTAGAAATACGCGACGAGTGTTGGTATGCACCAGTTGCTCTCCAGCAAAGTATAGAGCTAATAAGAGACGCTATTACACCTTCTTCGGCTCCCGTTCAAGCGTGTACTAATTTACCAGTAACAGAAGAAACTCAATTAAGTCAGGATGCTGAGCGCAGGGGTCCCTTAATAGGTGTGGTCGGGCCAGGATCTAGTTCTGTGGCACTGCAGGTTCAAAATCTACTGCAACTTTTCCACATACCACAAGTTGGGTATTCAACCACTTCAAGAGATTTGTCAGACAAAAGCAGATTTAATTACTTTCAACGGGTCGTGCCTTCTGATTACTATCAAGCTCAAGTTATGTTGGACATTGTGCGATACCATGGCTGGGCATACGTGTCTGCTGTAAATACCGACGGTAAGTACTTTGCAGTTTCAGTTCTTATTTCTGTACCTAAAATAGCTTACATTTTCCTGGAAATCTCAGTTTTGTCGCAGAACCCAAAATAGCTGCTTATTCGAACTTAATAGGATTTCCACAAATTGTTAAGGTGTTCGTAAATAACTGTATATATGAAATGGAGCAACTTGGTAATTTGCTATTTTATATGAGACATATCTACAACTTTGCGGCTGTAGGGAATATAAACGGTTATTAAAGTGATAAGCTTTGATATACATGTTATTTATTTACACCATTATTCTGTTTTACAAAATGGACTTTTATTTTTACCCATTGCAGCCCTTGTATATGTATTATTAAGTAGGAGAATCTTTTCTACAATGCAAATGATAACACATTTTTTAATGCCGTATGTTTTTTGATGCGCCGTTTTTTAATAGCAAGATATAGTCTTTTAATGTAATTCCGCAGAATTTCATTTGCCTTTCTGCTGTTTAATCATTTAATTTTCAGAAAAATACCAATTTCAAAAACCAGCCATGGAATTAAAATAATAATAAATTAAGTGGTGGATCTGATATTTCAGTTGTAGTTTACAAAATCATGTTTAATTTATCTATAATAAATCTGATAAAATGAATAACTGTGTTGAGTTACTGTATATGCAGCTTGGACTAATATGAGACACAGAATGTTGTATAAAATTTATTCGCGCAATTTTGTACACATTCTGTACAACATGTATGATGACCACCAGAATATTATGAAAAATTCTGCCTGTGAGTATGCACAGATAGTTCAAAATTACGTTGACTACTATGACAAAACTGTCGTAACAATCACGTGACTGTAGATAATGTAGAATTCTATCAAGGTTTCATAATAATTGCTTACTGTTATTTACATAACACGAATCTGTTAATTTGTTGTCGTCACATATAATAATAAAAAATAAAATAATTTTTGTATCTTTGTGGGTAAGCTTTTTGGTGTTTGTAAGTTATATTAAATGTGGGTTCGCGTCGGTGCAGTGGCGTAAACACGTGGTAAAACATTTACTGCTCTACCCTCCGTGATCATTAATGAATACTAAAAATTGCTCCTTCGTGCATCGGACTGACGCTGATTCTGATAATAATTTTCTAGATTTTAAAGCGTGAATTTACAGAATCATGTACAAAACTTTCTACCAACTTTGCATACAGAATGCTATTTAAAACGACACAGAATCTTGTAAAGCACTACAAAATTCTATGTCGTATCATACCAGCCTTAGAAAAGACACATATTACTATTTAAAAATTTTAATTTTAGTCTAGGAATTTAGTACCTTAATTTCGGATGTTTTGCTCTTGCACGGAACTATTACTAGTTTTTAGAATATTAAAATTATTTTGCCAAACTTTGAAGGGCCACTGTTTCAATTTTCTAGTAAATATCGATTACTGAACCATTCTACATTTATAATATTTGAGTTAGGAGATTTAGGATGGTCGGACAAGGGCTAGAAACACGATGAAAAGGATTTCAGTTTAAATTGAAAAATAACATGGCCCTAAACTGTCTAGTTACATTGCCATTAAAATTTATC
>JABXWE010003358.1:0-11545 GCA_014611495.1 Limonius californicus | reverse complement strand
ATTTAGATTGAGAATTTATTGATTTTATGTTCTATTTGTTGAAATTTGGAAATTTTGAATTTTTATTAGTGTGTAATTTTTTTTAATTCAAATCTGGCCGTTTTGGGTATCTATAGAAGCGTCCCATTGGTCAATTTATATTTCTTTCTGCGCGAAATGTTCATTTTGGTATATTTTAGAGATAGTTAGTTGTTTATTTGTATTGAAAGCGGTAGGACGCTTTTCCTTAGTTCTCCGTAATAAGAAATTAATGTATTAAGGATCAAATTCGCGTAAAAATAGGCGTGGCTTAAATTTATAAAATTTTAATAATGTTCGAATTTAATAATTGATAAATATCAAAAAGTGTAAATAATTGTAATATAATTTTAAATATTGTTCAGTGTTACAAGTTATTAAAACATTAAAATTAATTTCATACCTGAAAAACTGGTTAAATTGAGTATTTTTATTTCTGCATCGATAACCTAAAAATCAAAGAATAAATTTAAAAGTGCATTCATTATTACGATTTAAAGCATCAACAACTTACCTAAAGCAAGTGATGGAAGTATAACTGAAGTTTATAAGTGTTCACTCACAAAATAATACAACACTTTAAGCAAATAAGACAATTATTTGTGCGAGTACAAAACTTAATCATCAATAAGAAAGCAGCGAGGTCAGAAGTTCTGGCGGGATTTTCGCTGATGAGGCGTTCCAAGAAAATGTCAGTATACAGTCAGCGGCAGCAATAATAGTATACACTACACTTCGGAAGTTATTGAGAACAAGATAAGTCAACTCTGATTTGTTTTATTTATCTGTGTGTAAATTTTTATTGTTGTGTTTTGGTAACTGTCTTTTAAGTGAGGCCACGAATGAACCCTGAGATCATTATAATTCTATATATGCTGGTATTTATAACCAATGTTATTGGCGTAACCAATCCGAATATTATAAATTATGAGCTAGCTGAGTTAAAATCAAAATTGAATTGAGATTAATTATATTTGTAGTATTTATTTATAATAGATAATACATAGAATATTTATGGCTTGTCAACGTAGGGCCATTTATATTTATTTAATTAAAAATTATAATACATGGCAATATATTATATACCTAGGGCACAAAATCAGAATAGATAAAGAAAATCAAACAGCAGAAATACCTAGACGAATCGGCCAGAGCTAAGCTGCATTTAAGAAACTGGGTTTCATATTGAAAACAGAGATGCCCCCGTAACCTAAAAAGGAAAGTGTATGACAGCTGCACAGTTCCTGTAAATACGTACGGACTGGAAACCACGATCCTCACAAAAAGCAGTCTACAACGTCTTCAACGTACACGGCGGCGGGGCATAGAAAGGCAATGCTGTGTGTCAGTTTACGAGAGTATATCAGAAATGAAGAAATTGGAAGAAAATCTAAAATAACGGAAAAACTGGCAAAGTTGAAATGGCAATGGGCCGGACATGTAGCTATGGCGAATGATGACAGGTGGGTAATCAAGTTACTAAAATGGAGGCCCCGGAACAACAGACGAAGTGTCGGCAGACCGATAAAACGGTGGACCGATGACATCAAGGTCGTAGCAGAAAAACATTGGCTCCATATTGCACAGGATAGCGACAACTGGAAAAGACTTCAAGAGACCTACTTCCAGCATTGGAAGAACAACGGTTTATGAAGAAGAAGAGAAGAAGATTTCCCGTTATTCCCTTGCGGGGCATAGGGTAGTTATGGGTTCTTTCCAAGTGTATCTGCCCCTGACCAGGTATTCAAGCTCTGCTATGCTCAACTACGTTTCTTTTTCTATAGTTCTTTTCCATATTTCCCTGGTACGCCCTCTACTTCTTCTGCCAACAGGGTACCATTCAAGTGCCTTTCTGCATACTCCTTCCCTGTCCTTTCTTAGAGTATGTCCTAGCCAGCCCAGCTTTTTTCTTCTTATTTCTATATTATATCGTCTTGCCCTGCCCTTCCCCATAATTCTTCATTCGTGACTACTTCTGGCCACCTTATTTTCGGTATATCTATTTATAAAAACTTTTATTTTTAAAAACCATGTTTAACCATGTATTTCTAAAGCATTAAATGATTGTAACAACAGAACCATACCTTGACAACTATCTTTAGTCAATCATGCTGTGTTGTGTTTGTAGTGGTGAAGTTTCTTCTCCAGATAAAGAAATTTCATGCGATTTTTGTAGAGAGTGTGTGCACACACCTGCAGTGGGCTTTCTAGAAACGAGTTATCTTGCCTAAAGGCTAAAGACTGCAAACTTACATACTATTGTCCTAATTGTAAGGATTTTAAGTTGCAACTTTCCAGTATTAAAGAATTAAAGCAAACTGTTTTGGAGTTACAAAATGGGGTTAAACTGTTAAAAGCAAATGCTGCTTCGATTTCAAATGAAGGCCAAGGACAATCTCAAGTTTTTGAACAGGTGATCTAGGTGGTCTATGACCGCCAAAGTCGCGAAACCAACATAATAGTGTTTAATTTAAACGAGTCTGAAAAACCCTCACAAAAGGATAGAGTGGATGAGGACAATGATATTATGCAAACATTACTTAGTGATGTTCCCGAAGTTGATTTAAATAAAATACATACCTTTCGTTTAGGGAAATTTGTAAATAATAAAACACGTCCACTGAAAGTAAAATTAAACTCGAAAGAAGATGTTTTAAAAGTAGTACGTAATAAGAAACTTATAAAAACTGAAGGCAACGTTAAAATATCGGCCGACCAAACGCTAATGCAAAGAAATCATCTCAAATCTTTAAGTGTAGAACTAACAAAATTAAAAGAAGCGGGCTCTACTAATTCAACTATCAGATTTATAAATGGTGTTCCTAAAATTGTTACAGACCGTGGTCAAAAAAACTAAACAGCAGAACTGAACTATCCATATACTACCAAAATGTGCGTGGTCTGCGAACTAAATTGACTGATTTTTATTTAGCAGTGTTATTGGGAACTTACGATATCATTGTTATCTCCGAAACGTGGCTTATGGAGTCTATAAATGATACAGAGTTTATTGACAATCGGTATATAGTTTTTCGCAAAGACCGTTCCGAACTTACCAGTACGAAATTATGTGGTGGTGGTGTGCTTATGGCAGTCAACAAGAAATTTCAATCGTATGCTATGAATATTTGTACCAGTGATAGAGAGGAAATATGGATTACCGTACAGTTTAACGGTCAAAAAATTATCCTATGCGCCGTATATTTTCCACCGTTATCAACTTACCAGAAATATTTTGATCACGCGGCTATTGTTGAAGACATTGTGACAAATAATGATGATTCCATTTTTGTTATTGCCGGCGACTATAATCTGAGAAATATTAATTGGGAAGTTGAAGAGGACTTGGACGGATTATCTGCTGCGAATCTGTCAGGTGAAAGTGAGCAACTTGTTTATGATATGTTTTCATTTTGCGGTTTACGACAGTTTAACAGCGTTAAAAACGTAAATGGTGTTATTTTAGATCTAGTGTTTTCGAATAATTGCTTACAATGCCTCAACTCTAACCCTTTGCTTCCCTGTGATATGCACCATCCTGCAGTTTCATTTAAGTTAAATAAGTTTAAGCTAACTGAGTTGCAAACGGCTGATTTGTTTTATTTTGATTTCGTTAATGCACCGTACAATATTATTACAGACAACTTAGCTTCTATTAAATGGGAAGCCCTGTTTTTTGATGCTGATGTAGAAGGCTGTGTAAAAATTTTTTATGATGTACTATATACAACACTTGATGCTTTTGTACCAAAGAAAAAACACAGAAGGAGTAACTTCCCATCGTGGTTCTCGCCTGAACTAATTAATCTGATATATCGAAAAAAAGCTGCTCATAAAAAATATAAACAAACAAAGCTAGAGCATGACTACCGCCTTTTTAGTGAGTTACGCAATTTGCGTAAGAATTCAATATCAGAAGCACATACAAATTATGTACGTGAAACAGAAAATGCTATCACAAATGATATTAAATGTTTTTGGCGTTATGTTAAAAGTAAAAACAATGACATCAAAACTGTTCCCACTCGAATGCATTATAATAATAATGTAGCGTCAGATGGTAATGCGGTTGCAAACGTTTTTTGTGATTATTTCAAATCTATTTATATAAATAGTAAAAATGTTGATGTGTGCCTAGAACATATTAATTCATCTCTACATATTCCATCTTTAAATGTAACATCTGATGAAATCGGCAAATGCCTAAGTGAATTATGTATCAATAAGGGACCAGGCCCTGACGGTTTGCCGCCTAGTTTTATTAAGAAATGTGGCAACGGATTAATTAGACCATTGTATTTACTTTTCAATATGTCTTTGGATATGGGTGTGTTTCCATCTGTCTGGAAGCACACATTCGTCGTGCCGGTCTTCAAGAGTGGTAACCGTAATGATGTTGGCAACCATAGACCGATAAGTATTCAATTTGTCATACCTAAAATATTAGATAAATTAGTTAGTTATACTTTTCAGCAAATATTTAAGAATGTAATTGTAAATCAGCAGCATGGGTTCTATCCCAGCAGAGGTACCTGTACTAATCTATTTCCCTATGTAAACTTCATTTGTGATGCTATGGAGGAAGGTTTTGTGGTTGACTCAGTTTATACCGATTTCAGTAAAGCATTTGACAGGGTCAATCACAGACTGCTGTTTGCCAAACTAAAGGCTTACGGGGTTGATGGAACGTTATTAGAGTGGATCACTTCATTTGTTACTAATCGTTCTCAGCAGATAAATGTAAATGGTTTTAAATCTGGTTTATTGTGCCTTCTGGTGTTCCCCAAGGATCCCATTTGGGACCTATCTTGTTTTCCGTCTTTATTAATGATGTGAGTCTGTGTTTTGGTTCGGAATTTCTCCTATTTGCGGATGATTTAAAAATTTTTAGGAAAATTGTATCTCAGAAAGATTCTATTGTTTTACAAAATGATTTAAAAAACCTGATACGTTGGTGCACAGCAAATGATATGCATTTAAATATTGGTAAATGTAAGCATATAAGATTTAGCAAAAAACATGTTGATACTTTAGTTCCATATTATATTGGCCAAGAATTACTTGAAAATGTATCTGTTATTCGAGATCTTGGTGTTATATTCGATACTTCACTGTCATTTGTTAATCACATTGATTTTGTTGTTAGCAGAGCTATGCGAATGTCAGGATTTATTAGGAGAGTGACATCAAATTTTACAGATGTAAGATGTCTTGTTATGTTGTATGTGTCACTCGTACGTTCTATATTGGATTATAATTCTATCCTTTGGTCTCCCGTCTATTATGTACATATTGATAGGATTGAGCGTGTCCAACGGAAAGTGTTAAAATCTCTTTGCTTTAAGGCTAATATAAGGTACATGGATTTGAACTACAGGCAGCAATTACAATATTTTGGTTTTTACCCAATGCATGTTAGGCGGAATTATTTCGAATTATGTTTTACTTTTAAAATTTTAAATGGTTATATATCTTGCCCAGAAGTGCTGTCTGAATATAAGTTGCGTATCCCGTCGTTCAATGCCAGATTCCAGCACCTGCTGTTGCAGGAGTATCGCCGCACCAATTATGGTAGAAATAATCCGCTTCAAAGAACTGTAAGAACTGTTAACGGTTTGTATATTGTGGGTAATGTAGATATTGTAGGGGTTTCGTTTGCTGCTTTTATTAGGAATATAAAATCTTTACTTGAGGATGTTCGGTTTTGGTAAATATCCTTTTTTGTGTAGACATATGATCGTGTACTTATTTTCATTTTTTCTTTTTCATGATTATTTTGGCCATTGTGGTGTATGGCTGCTTTGTTTGTTTCTTTTTTAAATTTCTTTTGTAAATGGTATTGTTTATTTTTTCTATAATTTTTTGTAAAAGGTATAATCCGTCAAATAAAGATTATTATTATTATTATTTATTGTACTTGTGACACACCAGGTCTCTGAGTCAAAAAGAAGCACCGATTTCACCATAGTATTAAAAACGTTTATTTGGTTTTGTTTGTAATCTTGTCCGCGCACCACACATTTTTTAGACTCATATACATACCCCTTGCTTTATTGATTTTTGGCGTAATATCTTTAATAACACTACAATCTAAGACAAGGCTTTAAAATTCCAAGTGTGTCTTTGACTTGGGTTATTTATTATTGCTATCCCGGCACAAACCTATACATGCAATATATGTTTAAAAATGTGTCCAGTACCACTGGAAATTGTGGTAACTGTTTCACCGATTCAGAAGTTTGAAGAGAGCAATATGCTTTACGGCTTACGCAGTCATATTTAAATACAATTTACATTTTCAGTAACTGGGTGTCGTTATTTTTATGTATTTTTCTAAATCCCTAAATTCCTTGCACAATGTATTTAATGTTTGTGGAAAATGGCTGTGGTAAAATTTAAATTGGAAACCATACAGCGAATTTAATTAATTTAAGAAGAAAATATTTTTCTGTAAATCAAAAGTAACTGTCGATCTCCAAAGCACTTCAAACTAAAGAAAATGTATCTGTGTACAATACTAGCACAACAAATATATAAATTTTTACTGAGCTTTATATCCTGTTCCTTTTATAAAGAGCCATTTCATGTTAGGACTTTGTACTTTGACCTCGTTCATTTTTTGCTTCCTTTTTCTGTGCGTAACGTATACTTCGAATAGCCATAACTCAGGTTATAGAAATCACTGGGATTTACAATATAGCTGGATTTAAGCTCCTTAATAAAAGCTTCTGAATAGCTACGACACATTAAAGAATTCGATTCAGCGTTTAATGTCTATTGCATTTAAATATATTTGTTTCAAGAATCCAACATGAAGTAAAACCCGTAATATGGTTACGTTCCTTATTTTTACGTTACTTAAATTTAAATACGTCAGCTTGAGCACCCAAATCACGTCTTTCATCCGTCTGCTCGTTTACGACCAACAAGTGGCTTTGTTCTCTATCTTGACCTGCAACTTAATACACGATTTTCAGCTAAATAAGCTGAAGGCTGCTAGCACGGAATATGAAACGCTGCAAGATTTACACTTTAATAAATGTGTTACGCAGCAAAGGCGAAATGAAAAATTGCTATTGTTGGTTGCACCACACACAGTGGGCAGCGGAGACAAATAAGGAATGGGGTGGCGAACAAGCAGCGATCGGTTATTAGGATTTAATTTGTTTGCTGCCTCGTAATAATACGGTTAATAATGCTCAAGGCTATCCCTACTATTCAAGAGTTTTATTACAAAAGGGATGTGTAATAGTGATTTATGTCCACCATAATCGAACAGAATCATGAAAGATGTGGTTGCTGCCCCTTCAGATTCAGAGACTTGCTTTGTTTCGAAAAACTATTGTTGAAAACCAACTTAGAGTTTGCCATTAACTGGTAATTCTTAGAGCTGAATAAATACAGTATCTACAATTAAAAGTCTAATTTATGTGAGCAGGCTTAGCTATATGTAATTGTAACTCTATAAATAGTCGTCCAGTAGTGCCAGAACGGACGACTACGATTGAATGAAATAAAATATAGAATAATAAGGAGAAATATATAGACCGACAGGCGGCGCCTTTTAAAAATATGTATTCCGAAAAAATTAGCCACAGTAACATTGTATTCTTAAAAGGAACACCCTGTATACTGTTAATACTGTTACAGATTTCAATTTCTCATAAAAGTAGGATTAAAAGTGTATATTGTCTGATGCTCCAAATGGTAGCGAAAGCAATATTGAAGAAACGTCGGTTTAAGAGAAGGAAAACCCAGCTGAAGCGTGGTCTGATTGTTGAATTGTATGCTCTATACAGGGTGGGAAAATATATGGAGAACGAATGATTACGCGGTAATGTTAACGATATCGAAATACTTCTAAGGAAAACATTTAAAGATATTGTTACTGCCCTCCACAAAAATGGGGAACAGCAGCCTTATGTTCGTAAAAGGAACACCCTGTATATCGTTACAGATTTAAGGATTGGAAGTGTATGTCATTTTATGCTCCAAAGGGTATCGAAAGCAATACTGAAGAAACTGGTGTTTAAGAGAAGAGAAAACCGGTCGGAAGGTGGCCTGATTGTTGAACTCTATAGAGTTATATAGAGTGGACAAATAATACTAGAACAGATGACTAGGCGTTAATGATAACAATAGCAAGATACTTTTAAGAAGAAAATTTAAAGATATGGTTACTATACTCCACAAAGATGGAACAAAGCAACCTTATATTCGTAAATTCTGATGCTCCAGAAGTTGGCGAAACCAGTACCAAAAAAAAGCGTGTTGAAATGGAGCTAAACCTGGCTGAAGACTGACCTGATTGTTTTTAACTTTATACAGTGTGTTCCAACCGTACGAAAGCCGACGATTACGATTTATTGAATAAAATATAGAAATATGTTTAAGGGGAAGTTCCCAGAATGGAGGTATTGAAAATATGGACTTCTCCGAAATGAACCACAGCAACCTGGGATTCTTAAAAGGAACACCGTGTATATTTATAAAAATTTCAATTTCTCATAAAGAGAGGATTTAAAGTTCATATCATGTGATTCTACAAAAACCAATATTGAATAAACGGGGAGGAGGAATCACTAGCTGAAGGATTGCCTGATTGTTGAAATCTATACAGGGTGAATCAGCAATGCGATAATGGACGACTACGCCTTCATACGAGGGTGGATCAATTATGAACCGACCTTTATTAATAACTTTTTATTGAATTACTATTACATTAAATGAATAATACCATATTTTTCTATATACCTACATTCTTTCTTCTGAATACATTTTTGCCAGGAGATAGGTAGAATTTTTAGTCCTATTTCATAGAAAGAACGAGGACGTGTATGTAACCAGTTGCAGACGAACTGCTTCACTTGGTCATCGTCGTGGAACCGTACTCCTCCCAGTGCATCTGTAAGTGGACCAAACATATGGTAATTACAGGGTGAAAGGTCTGGACGGTATGGAGGGTGTTCAACGACAGTTCAATGCATTTTAGCTAGATTTCCATGCATTAGGGCAGCGGTATGCGGTCGGACGTTGTCGTGCAGGAGCAACACTTGTCATATGGGCCATCCACGTCTCTTGGATCGATTGGCTGCTTTAACACGCTCCAAGAAGTTGCAATAATAAGCAGCATTAATGGTTCCCCTATCGTGAAGAAAATCTACCAACAGAACACCTCTACACACCCAAAACACTGCCATCAAAACTTTACCTGCAGACAAAAGAATTTTCGCTTGTACCGGGTAATTTTGACCTTATTACTTGCCCGTTTCGACTCAGGTGTATAGTGGTGCACCCAGCTCTCAGTAACAGCTGGAAAAAATTATAAAAGTTTAAAAGAAAGGTCGTGCAGGCCGAAATCAAGGGGTGGCAGAGTCGTAAGAAGGGTCAGCAACTGCAGTTTACAAGAGGCAGTGTTGTTGGTAGTTAGGCGTAAGGTTGCCCATCTTAGGCGTAACAACTAATTAATAGCGCTTGCAAACCTACTAACTGATTGCTGCTATGCGAGTGTTCTCTAAACTGAGGGTAGGCGCGTATTTAGTGATACCACGTATGTGGTTACATATAAAGATGGGCTGCAATGGAAATATCAGCTAATATAGGCAGTGGCTTCCCTGGCGAGGTTATGGTTTATATCCCATTAAGTATTATATGTGTTTACCCGAATGGTTGCGTATTATTTACTTATTATTATATATGGTTTATATCCCATGAAGTGTCATATATGTTTACCCAAATGGTTAAGTATTATCTACTTGTAATAATACATAGTTTACATGCACTGGATCCTATTATTCTTCTCATACAAGATTGGTGTGTTTATGTAAGTAGTTGTTGAAACCAGTAGCGTAGTAAATATAAGTAGCTATGTAAGTAGATAATATAGGAGGCATTATTAGTCATTATTTACTTAGCAGTAATTCGGGAGGTAGTCAGTCGACAGAGGTTGCATCGAAAATGTGTTTACTTCGAATTATTATTATTATCATGAACATAACATCAATGCCAGGATGGCATCAACTGACTTCTACGTGGGAGTGTGGACACTAATTATCCTCCCCCCTTTGCATGTGGGACTGAGCCCCCTCCCTGCGATTCCTGTGAATAGCAAAGAAACTGGATGGACGTAGTCCAATAGCCTGCATCCCTCAGAAGGATTGGTGCACCAGAAGATATGCATAATTGTAGTAATTACTCTACGATTCCGAATGGCTGCGGCTACATCGCCTAGCCGGTAGATGAGCATCCGTATCTTGTTCGAGTCTCAATCCAGTGGCAGGGGGCTGGAGGACTCCGGTGATTACAACTGCCCAATATTTATTGACAGATCAGTAAGTCTGTGTTTTATTATCTGTTGCATGTCGCCTGCCTGTCGCCGCTAGTGAGTTCTGATCGCATCCGCTGTTTGTTTACCCAAGGACTGCATAAATGAAATGAAGCGCTGCAATCATATTTATATTTCAAATTATTCGCCCCCTGTCAGGTTGATCATAACAATAGTTTAGCATGCACACCAAAATATTCAGTTAAAAAGTCTTCTAATTAATCAAGTTGTCCATTTTAGGTTCACCACCATAATATAAACTAGTCAGTTTAGATGTCACCAATATGTTTCACAAATACCTCTTCAAGAGTGTATTCCTTTGTTAAATAATATTTCTATGAACAAAACCAAATGAGTTGATTCAATTATTGAAACTTCAAATTAACAAAAATTATTTTATTTTTAATGATCATATTTATTATCAGAAAGACGGTTTACCAACAGGAAGTCCAATTTCACCACTTTTAGCTGATGTACTTACGGAACATTTAGAAGATCGAATTTTGGAATCAAATCAGTCTTTGAAAATTATATTTTGGTGGATGATATTTTAGCATATTTTAATAGTTTATTTAAGTTTCTACCCTCAAACATAAACTTGACATTAGAAACAAAAGTTATGTATTAGTGATCTATACTTAAGCATAATAATTAATTCTAAAAACAAACTAGAATAATCTATTTATAGAAAATCTACACATAGAGATATCACAATACCACAGGGCTCATGTCAGCATAAAACACGTAAATTAGCAGCCTATAGGTCATTGATACATAGGGCTCTAATAATTCTTCAACCTAACAGTGATCACACCAAAGATATTTCGATTATTAAACAAATTGCATACAGTTATGGATACAATACGAAACTGACTGACACTAATCAAAAAGAAGGAATATAAATTAGAAATTCAAAAACTATATTCAATAGACCACTCCAAATATGTTAAATATAGCTATGTATTGTCTTAATTAAATAATTATACTATGGCCCCACGTTGGTAGCGACCATATTAATATGCTATGTATAACCCCATAATATAATTATTTAAAATTTATAATATTTTTTATAATGACAAATTGTAATTGCCCCACATTAGCTAGCGTCATAAATATATGCTGCGAATATGTCTTAATAAAATAAAATATTAATTATAATACGATAATCAAATTTCAAGATTTTCAAACAAAATTAAATTTAGC
>JABXWE010003357.1:0-32018 GCA_014611495.1 Limonius californicus | reverse complement strand
CGAGATAATTAGAATTTTATAATTCTAAATCTATAATTTTTAGTGGATGGGTGAAATTTTTTGGGTGGTAAAAGTGAATTTTAAGTGGAAAGAGGGCAGTTCAGGTTCCAAAAATACTATTATATATATATATATATATATATATACAATTGCAAACTTTTAAGGGGCTAAACTGTATACACGTAACTTTACCGTAATTTTCTTGGATGAAATTTTAAAAATTACTAGTACACATACAGTCCTTCGACAAATTCCCGCGACCTCCAATGATTTACTGATATTAATTATTGTTTAGTTTTTTTTTTGTTCAATGTTTACAATACAATCTGTTACAATATTAACAATAAGCATTTGTGTGAGTTGATAACATTGGCGTGATAGTAAAAAGATATGTTCCAGTGAACAGTAGTCTCTATATGAAAATTAGTACAAGACACTATGATTAATTTTCGGCTTGGACCGCATCGTCGATTGGAGGTCACACTCAGCTAAGGCAGAATTACTGGTTGCTGTCTGTGAGCCTAAACAAACTAACGTTTCGCAAGACATTGCAGCTTGCATCTTCAGGATCCTCGTAGTATTGAATTCAAATTCGGCATACACACACACACACGACACTACGGCCCTTGAAGAGCCTTGGCCTCTTCCACAACTGCCTTCCACCCCTATCTATCCAGTGCTAAGTTGGTCTAGTTATGCACTCTCAGTGTTCTTAGGTCGTTGGTAACATTATCGCTCCATCTTCCCCTGGTTCGGCGCCCATCTGGAGCTTGTGTTAATGTTTTCCTGGCTACCCTTGTGTCAGGCATTCGCCATACATGGCCTATCCATCGTATTCTTTGCCTCTTAATCCACCCTACCAGGTCTTGTTCTTGAAGGAGCTGTTGTAATTCATGGTTCATTCTCGTTCGCCATGCATTTTCATTTTCGTCATATATAGGCCCATATATTTTTCTCAACACTCTTCTCTCAAAACGGTTCAGCAGTTCTTCATTTTTTTTGCGTGAGGGTCCATGTCTCACATCCGTAACTAACCACTGGTCTTATAACAGTTTTGTAGAGTCGTAGTTTGCGTGCTCTAAATGCACTTTTTGTTTTTAGTATGCTTTCGAGACCATACATATATCTATTGCCAGCTGCAATTCGGTTTTTAATTTCACTAGTCATGTCATTGTTGTGATTTACCGTTGACCCCAAGTATTTAAATTGATTGACCCTACCAAAGTGTTTACCCTCGATCTCTATATATCCACCTTCCCGTTGGAGAGATCTCCAACCTGTGGTTAGTATTTTAGTTTTATTTTCGTTCACCGTGAACCCCTTTGGTTTTCCAGCTTGTTCTAATCGTGTATACATCTTCCTTATGTCTAGTTCTCTTCTTCCCAGTATAATAATGTCGTCGGCATATGCAAGGGTTTGCGAGCTTTTATTTGTTATGTTCATTTAAATTTTGCCACTCTGTTTGGATTAATGTCGTACTTTAATTGCCGCTTCATAGGAATTAAAAACGTTATTTTAATTGCCGTTTGTATGTTGATAACAGTTTTGGTTATTTCGTTGTTCTTAAAGATTGATTTATGAGGAGGTCAATTTCGAGGTTTACCTTTATAGGCTAGATTTGCCGTTCAAAAACAATTCTTGGGATTCTATGTTGACTCTCGGAAGTCACACGTGTTGTTCTAGAATCATTTCATCATATTTCGAAATATGTTGCAACCCTTTGGGGGAAATACAGGTTTGCGTCGCGAGAGTTCTTCAGTCAGTCCTCCATCTTCGTTGACTCCAGCCGCTCGATTCCATCTACGGAGGCCGTTACGAAATTAAGAAGTCAGTAGGCAATAATCTTTGGGCCCAGACGGACGTTTTAGAAAAATCGGGTTATTCGCGGCTCCTGCTATATTGAATTCTATCGTATCGTAGATTGCCGTAGACAATTATTATCTCGACCAAGTCGGATCTAAATAAAAATTGGCAGTGTAAAGCCTTGTGTACGAACAATTGAGTGCAATTGTTCCTTCGATCTGAGATTGGATATAAGCGTATTAAACCCGTGAAGGTGTGATTGTTAGAGCTGTGGTTTGTGTTGCAATCGTCTGAAATTCTCGCCGCCCTCAACGTTGGAAATCATCTAATTCCCAGGGGCCTACCAACCAATGTTTCGTCCTAAAGTTTCCTGAAGAAGTCGTCTACCTTTTTCCCGGACCTGAAAATACCCCCCAGGCTTGACCTGCTTGTGAAAAAATACTTCCGACATTGTGCCTGGCGCCGTCAAGTTAAAGAGCTAAGTTTTTCTGTACTGTGATGAAAGAACCCTTTTACGCGTCAGCTTGCAAAATTTCAAGGGATTGAACCGTTTTTATGTTACAAGAAGCGACCTTCAGTCGCCGACTGTCCTTTTATTGTGAACTACAGAGTGTAGAGTAATTTTTTATATATCCTGTGTCATTCCTGTAAGCTCCGGCGTCACTGGCCACGTAGGTGTTTGGAAAATGTAAATGACGTACGCCAGCGGTGGCGAGTTTTTTTGTCTTGAACGTTCAAATTAAAAGCTTGTAATATGAAACTATAAAATCACCATTTGCTGTCACTCTTTTGTACTTCCGTCATTTCCAATAATTTAATTATATGTGTGTAAAAATTTACTGCCTCTTTTAATATTGTGCATTCTGTATTTGTGTGTGTACGAATTTTGCAAGCTTTATAAATAGGAGGGAGGCACAATAAAGGTGATTCCGATTCCCGTAAGCTGCTGGCTTCTCGGCCTTCCACGAGGACCTACAAGCAGCTGTATTTGAAAGGCGGCGCCCCCTAATTTTGACCCACTCTGTACACAAGCAGGAAGATTTCCTCCCGTTAACGATTTCCGAGAACTCCTCCTACTCCTCTGAGCTATGCTGTAGGCCTTTTTCCCCCTATCCGGTTACGGGTCGACGAAAAAGCTCGTTTGGCCCGTAACATATTGTACAGTGTACCTCCAAGCTGTAGGTGTAATTCTTTTATTGTAGCTTCAAGTACCAGATTAAACAGGACAGACGATAGTATGTCCCTTTGCCTCAGGCCCTGTGTAACTTGAAAATCGTGTGATTGATCATATACATATACATTCCAATCCTGCATCTACATATGGTATCCTGTAGCGTTGCCTTCGTCAGCCGAATTAGTTTTGTTGGTAGTTACTTTAAATTCCTTTAAAGGCTGCCATATGGATTTCCGCTTGACGTTATCGTATGCTTGTTTATAGTCAAATTCGAGATGCGGGGGTGTTTAAACCTTTTTGAGCAGAACGTCGTAGTTCTGTTTGGCCGTCGTTGTCAGGCGGGAACAGCTGCGGCAGGGCATGACCGTGGGATCGATCTTGTTTCCGAATCTTTAGAGGATGAACCACTAGTATCCAAGCTTTGTTGAGCCTGAAACCATTCTCTCTGTTGATGTTATTGGATTGTTTCCCAATCTCAATTGCTTCTCGTATGATTCTTGGAAAGTAATGCGGAATTTTAGCAAACATTTTGAAAATCCATTTTGTGGCCAGTTATGCAGGTGTGTTGTGCTACCGACGATTTTGTAATACGCTTATGTTTGCTATCACCTACATTCTCTCGGCGTCTTAACTCGATGGAACTCCCAGTTTGCCCAATATAATTTGTGACACAGGAGCAGGGGATGTTGGAAATACCGACTGATTTTAAGCTAGAAGTATGATCTTTACCTGATCGGAAACCCTTGCCTATGGTTTCTTCGGTCATGAACATTGTTTTGATGTTATGTCTTCTCAAAACATGCCCTATCTTATCCGTAGTACCTTTACTGTATGGTAAAAAGGCTAACCTTTCTCTTTCGTCCTGGAATTTTCAGCTCTGTGGATAGGTTTCCGAATTTCTGCGGCTGTATAACCGTTGCATAGCAATGATATCAGCAGATGTGTCTTCTCTTCTTGTATATGTTCACAAGCTAATATATGGATAGCTTTGGTAGGCAGAGTTTTAAGCAGGGTGTTCTTCTGCACCTATCTGTGTGCGTCTTCTTCCTATACACAGCCTGCCCTAAGCTACCATTGGGTTTTCTAGTGACACGAACATCTAGGAACGGAATACTGCCATTTTTCTCAATTTCCATGGTGAAGTTTAACGTCCGTGAGACCAAACCACATAGGTATCATCCATATATCTGAACGAGGATTTTGGGTTTCAGGTCCGTTGATGCCAAAGCTTTGGTTTCGAAGTCCTCCTTGAATATATTGGCGATTACCGGAGACAGAGGTGAATCCATGGCCGCTCCTTCGACCTGTTGATACAAGTTGCCATTTCAACTGAAGAAGGTGTTGTGCAAACAAATTTCCACCAATAGAACTATATCTTTCGGTAGATTGTCTTTTAGTATCACTAGCACATCATTTATGGGGACTTTGGTGAACAAAAAAATAACGTCAAAAATATCGCTTTTGCACACACTTAAACTGTTGATGTTCTTGAGAAAATGCCACGAATCTCTTGTGTTGGATTCGGTGTTGCCACTAAGTGGACGGAGCTTGGTAGCTAAGTATCTTGATAAAGCCTGTGTGGGAGAATCTATCGCACTGACAATAGGCCTGAGCGGTACTCCATCTTTGTGTATTTTGGGCAAACCGTAGCTCCAGGGAATTGTTGAGTTTCTGGTTACTAATTGATTTTTCTCAGTTGTGTCCCTAGTATCAGAGCTTCTGATTGCAGCTGTAACTTTCAAGACGAGAGTGTTAAGCGGATTGCATTTTAGCTTTCTATAAGCGGTGTGTCGGATAATAAGGACTCCATTTTTACATTGGAATCTGAAATGTTCATCACAACAGTAGCATTACCTTCGTCTGATCTTAATATGAAGACATCTTTGTTCTCTCTGAATAACTTGGCTGCCTCTCTCTTATTTTTATTGATATTGGAACGGGGTGGTTTTGCTCTTCTTATTATGCCTGAGACATCCTGTCTGATATTTGTGTAGATAATTTGTAAATGGATGCTTCCACGCCAGCTACTATATCTTCTACTGGAATTCGATAAGGTGTTATAGCAAAATTGAAACCCTTAGCAAGGATGTCGTCCGGTCATCCAATTGCAGGTTGCTCAGGTTTATTATTACCTTGTCAGTTGGTAATTCCTTTCGGGATGGCTTCGGGACTAATTTTTTATAATTCTTGGTTTGCTTGGCGGTTGCAAATTCTACCGTCCTTTGGGTTTGTTTAAATGCAATTGCATCAATTTTCTCCCATGCAGAAACTTCTAGCGTGCTGAAGAGCTGTAGCTGTAGATCATGGATTTTGTGGTCAATTTTATTCAACTCTAAGTGGTTTCTCCCAATTTCTGATTTTAGGAGCCTGATTCTAGCTTCTCGAAAGATCCGTTCGTTGTGCCGACTTCGCAGATGGTGCTTAAAGAGCACACACTTCGGTAAAACCTTGATATAACGACAACGTGTAAGATAGGCCAAATCTTCCAATAACTTAGCTTCCAAGAATCATGCGAGAAGCAAGTGAGATTGAGAAACAACCCAATAACATCAACAGAGGGGATGGGTTCAGGCTCAGCGAAGTTTGGACACCGGTAGTTCACCCTCTAACGATTCGGAAACAAGACCGATCCCGGCCGCACCTGTTCCCGCCTGACGACGACGTTCAACCAAAACTACGACGTTCTGCTCGATTGGCTCAAAAGGGTTTAAATACCTCCGCATCTTGGATTTGAATTCAGTACTACGAGGACTCTGAAGATGCATGCTGCAATGTCTTGCAAAACGATAGTTTGTTTAGGTTCCCAAACGGTAACCAGTAATCCTGCCTTTGCTGAGTGTAACCTCGAATCGACGACGCGGTCCAAGCCGAAAACTAATCATAGTGTTGACAGTTCGAGAAACCGCGGAAGCCTCAAACAATTTACGAAGGAATGAAATGAAATCTGTGGTTTATGCAACTGAGAGTTTATGTTGAGATATGAAATGGTTATCCACAATTCCTTGTTATTAACTGTTTCAGTAACTATCTCAACTTTACTAAGAAGTAGATAAGCTGTGCCAAGATGTAAATTATGAATTTCATGCGCGTAGCTGTGAGTTAACTATATAAATATTAATTGTTTTGGGCAACGATCCTGATTCGCTTATGTTACCATCTTTAACTTTAGCTTCGTTAAACCTAGCATACCACTAATACAACCGCACAGTATATAAACTGTCTTTCTCGGATAAAAATATTTCCTGTTGTAATACATAAATTTGCGCCTTGCGTTTTCAGTTCCGGTCTGTGTTGTACAGGATATGGGAACCAGAAAGTTGAGACACGAGAAGGGGATATATATTTAACATCTAGGTAATTATCCCATACAAGAACAGAAAATCTTTAACATATTTCTTAGAGATGACGCTTTTTCCGAATAACTCGAAAAGGTTTACTGACATCTATAGTAAACTGACAGAACATCTCAAAAAGCATTCTCCCTCCCTACTCTACAAAAAATTGAAAACAGGAGGTCCATTGATGAAATTTCTCTTTGTGATGGTCGCTGAGGTTTTTTATACACCGTCTATTGAACTGAATTTTATGTTGGAACATTTATGAAATTATTATTTAACGGTTTCTCTTACAGCATTTCGACTTATTCTTATTATCTCTAAATTAAATTCGAACCATATAAGGCGCCGACTAGCAATAGATTTGTTTAGTTATCCAGGTAGCCGCTAGATGACGTCATTTCATTCAGAGAACCTTCATAAAAATACAATAAAGAATTACAAATATTAGAAAATTATCGGAGGTAGGTAGCTAGAATTAGTTGAAGATAAAACGTTGCAACACTGTTAAATAATTGTTAAAACTCTGTACCGAAGTTTCCGGCCAGAACGCGTTTTAAATTTATTTAGAAACTTTCCGCGTTATTGTTTCACCGAAAAGGCGCTGGTGGCGCTGGCAGTAGCAAACCGATGTGCGACCCCACTCCGTACCCGGCCCGACACGACGCCAGAACGAGTGAAATCAGCCGGACCAGGGATATAAAAATGAATTTTTGAGCTAAATTCATCAACTTCTGAGCCGAAACCTGAAGAAGGAAATCCAGCCTAGAAACCAGACCTGAAACCAGCTTCGGAACCAGCCCAGGAACCAGTCCTAGAACCAGCTCTTCTACATCGAAAGCCGAAGAGAAAGACCAGTTCCGAGACCCGTATAAATCCAATCCAGTAACTTGAACTTATAAAACGAATCCTGTAATTAAATCCAGTTCACCGCATACCTAGAATCCTAGACTTCCATTAAACACTAGATCAGGATGGGGAAACCCGCCTTGTGACAGTTTTAATCCAGGAATTACGTTCCGTTCACCGGCTGTCAACAGCGAGACTACATCGCGCCGGCGCGCACCCCGCAGTTCCAGTGACCAGACCGTCGACCTTCCCGGACCGGGCCCAGGTAGTTTTAATTTTCATTTTATTATTGTATATAAATTTCACCGTCATTATTTTTAATTTTATTATTGTTATTGAATCAAGTACTTTAGTTAAGGTAGCATTGTAAATTATAGGAATAAAATTGTTAATCCAATCGATAATTCTTATTCACCAGGGAACCCCGGCCGGAGGATTACAACCCCATTCAAGAGAAAATCTATAAAAAACGTTTAAAAAATACTTTTACGTCCTAAAAAGCATATAAACCTGTAAACGTTGCTATATTTAGCATCCTACGTAATCAAATGATGCCAAAAAATCGTTATAAATATTTTATCCTTTAAAATACACCATTAGTTTCCTAAAAATTGAAACTTCATTTTAAAATTACTTTAGGTAGTCTACACAGAAAAGTTAATTTAAAATTCCCATTTTAAAATGAACAGAAAAATTAAAACTATATTAAAAAGAGATTGCTATGTATATTGCACATCTGCACATTGGTTAATTCTCTTTTTTTAAGAAATTTTCAAACATAGCGTGGATCGTAGCCCACGGATTCGGCTAGTTATTATTATTCAGCAAGCTACACGAAAATGTTTAAATATTCAATTTAGAATTAATTAATACTAGACTTAAATAATTATTATGATCTGTATAATTTCTGCAAGCCAAAAATTTTGTTATTTATACCTTGTATACAGGATTACTTATTTAAAAGGAAATCCGTAAATAAATTATTTATTTGTAAAACTGAGATTTAGATATATGAATTGATCTTTAGGCATAAATATGTGTGACGAAAATTAGAAATTCTTTCCAGAAAATCGAACAACGAAACGTATTTTTATGTGAAAAAAAATTCTGAAGTATTTTAGTAGACAGATTTCTATAAATCTAATGTTAAAGATTTGCATAATTTAAAACATTATAACAACAATTTAATTTAAAAATCCATAGTTTACCAACTGAATTTGTACCGGATGAGTCAGCTACGTTGTCCCCCCTTAAAAGTGATTGACGCAACCCAACATACATGTATCACAGCTATACTGATTATTGAATTTTTTATAGTATAGAGAAGTGGATGGTAGTTATTTTCCGTCAAACTGATCTCTTATTGTAGTGCCCATTGCCCATTGGTGCATCCCTAAAAACTAAACATGAAAAAACAAAAAAAAAGCAATGATTTATTTAATTTAGTAAATGTTCAAAATAGCCTCCCTTCACTTCCATACATTTTCTAATTCGTTTTAAAAACTACCTTCGGACTCGAGCAAACGTGTTAGGTATACCGGCGTTCGGTATATTATTTCTTTAATTGTACCTTAATGAAAAAGACTAGTGGAGTGATATCACAAGTTCTTGGTGGCCGTACATGCACAGCTCTTCTTCCAATCCAATTTCCTCCAAATACAGTATTCAACGAATTCCTAACAATCCAACTATAGTGAGCATAACAGCCATATAGCCACCAGTCGTATATTGAGTTCTACATCTTCCAACAACCGGGGTAAAATATTTTGTAGGAAATCAAAGAAACGTTGTCCAGTTAAATTTTCATGGAAGAAGTGTGATTCAATAACATGGTTATCTATTATGCCACTCCAAATATTTACAGATACAATTCTTTAAAAATTGCGATCACGTATCCAATGTGGAATCTCTAGTACGTAATACTGCAAGTAACGGATATTCCCTTCACCACTATTTAAAAATTTTACCTTATCGCTAAGCAACATAGAATTTCAAACATATGGATCAGAACAAAAGCCTATTCTAAATGAAATTACAATATTGTAATCTCCTCTGAGGGTAATTTGCACGCAATTCGTTTCTTTGACCTTTGTTTCCTAAGACGTCTAAATATGTTTTCAGGCGGTGGACTTCTAGTTGGGTAACGCCTCATATATAAATTACGGGCTGCAGCCATATTACCGGGATATTCCCCAAAAATAAGTGACAAATCTCTTTTCCCGCTATTTGAACAAATCTTCCTTAACATTTAAGTACACTGACTGCTGGACCTGGCTATATTGGGTTGCGTCTATCACTTTTAAGGGGGTGAGTTCGACGGCCTATCCTGTACATAAAACACTACAAAAATCTTTTGTCGGGGAATCCACATCTACAACCATTACAAATAGTTAATTAATTATCATATTTATTTCTGATGCTGAAGATCTGCCACTCTGATTACGTTTTATACAGGGAAAAGCTAAATTTAAATATAAACCAGATATTCTAATTTTGCTACCCCATTTGTATATTTATACTAAAAAGCCTAACGAAGATATGCAAATGTTATTATCATGAAAACATCAAAATGCCATAGTACAAGTATAAGCACGACCCTTAGAGACGAAACCCTTTATGCAATCAACACATAATGCCTTATTTACATACCGTAGAAAAGCAACCCTGACACCAGAAAATAGAGTAAAACAAAATTAATTATAAATATAACCCCATATATCCTTCAGAAGATCGCAGATAACGCACACGTATACCCCAAATGATATACTACGTTTAATGAGTTTTATACGTAACCCTATAAGCGATAACGTCTAGTCGCATTAATCCTTTTACGTACGGGAAAATATGCAAATATGGCTTATCACATGTATAGCTTGTAAAACTCCCACTAGTAAAGGCGAAGAGATACAAGGTAGAGTGAAAGCACCTGCCTCCAAATTCAGGAGCGGAAATGAGGCCGCATATGAATTATTTAAGCCCTATTTAATACTAAAACCGGAAATGGATTCCTTTCGAACCTGCAGTTGCTAAAATGTCTCACCAGTGAATAAAGATAATCTGAAACTGGAAAAGACAACACCCTAAACAT
This sequence comes from Limonius californicus, assembly GCA_014611495.1. NCBI lineage: Eukaryota > Metazoa > Arthropoda > Insecta > Coleoptera > Elateridae > Limonius > Limonius californicus. The sequence continues at coordinate 21,769 of JABXWE010003357.1, read as the reverse complement.
AAATCATTGCTACTATTGCAAAAAAAGATACAGGATTTATTTATATTTATCTGAAACAGTAACAGCCTACAATCCTGACCAAAAAGTATGAAACGCCGAGTGGAACAAAATTTGTTTCAGTTTTACGTATACAATAAATTAAATCTAAAATTATATTTCTTTCAATAGCATATACTTTTTTTTTCATTCATTCATTCTACCGTCTTCCCCCCAGAACCGCTTTCGCATTACTTCAGGGGGGGTGCACACACTAAACATTCATACAACATGCGCCCTAAATTTAACTAAGCGAAATGTGGTCGCCCCAGCTGAGATTCGAACGCCCCAGCGGATCGACTACATTCCGCTGTGGTCTCCAGTGGCAACGCCTTTCCGCACTATTCCATCGAAGCCCCTACAATAACATATACTAATGTTATCCGATTAGATGTATATGATTCTTTATAATGCACTGTATATTATTTCTCTCTTTAAATATAAACGTTTTCGTTCTAAACCGACTTTATTATACAGTGCTTCCCAAAAGTCCAACTTTAAAATTTGAAATAGCGAAGTACCCCTTATGATACCTCATCTGATAGCTTTCTTTATGCTGAATACAAAAAAAAAAGTTTTTCAACATCGGTTGATAAATAACAGAAATATTTACCAAAATGTATTCAATTGAAAGTGCCAATACTCGTATTCGAGCAGGCGTTGATACGGCTCTAGCGATGAGTGGTAAAAACAATTGTAGTTTATATTCTCAGTACGTCCTGTAAACATTGCGACGGGTTTTGACCAATCAAGAAAAAAATTTTCTTTTCACCAAAGAGAAAAACATTTTTCTCCTCCAAGCTTAAAAATACAACATAAACACTTAAAACATTTAAACGTACTGAGAACGATAAACTTCAATTGTTTTTATCACTCATCGCTAGAACCGTATCAACGCCTGCTCGAATATTAGCCCTTTCATTTGAATACATTTTAGTAAATATCTCCGTTATTTTTCAACCGATTTTGAAAAACTATTTTTGTTGTATTCAGCATAAAAAAACCTATGATATGAGGTATCAGAAAGGGTACTTTGCTATTTGAATTTTTAAAGTTGAACCTGCTAGCGCTTAGGGGTTGAGGGGTGGGGGGTTGAAAATTATATCTCTAAATCATAATTTAAAAATAAAAATCGACGTGTCCGAGTAGTTTTATGAAATGTTTTTCTCAACGATTTTATAGAATTTATCCGTTACTTTTGGGAAGCACTGTATATATTTTTTTTATTATCAGTCTGTCTCTTTTCTCTTCATCGCAATTCAGTCCCATCTGGAACTGAGCCTACCACAGAATTGCAGTTCGAATGCCTATTATTACTGCATACTTATCTGCGTATGGTAACGCATCCGTTTATTAGGCAGTGTTGCCGTCGTTGCAATTTAGTCAGTAGATTGAACTGAAACAAATCGTTTAACAAATTGTTGAGCACTTTCTACACATAATTTAACAATCGGTGTGATATTAATTACATGTTGATAAGGTCGTACAATCGCGCATTGAACACTTATAAACCCAATAGATTTAGTAGAATTTTTAGGGGAGGTAACAGTTCTCAAATTGCAAAAAAATATTTCTAGTAGCCTGTATGTCTAACCATAGCATTTTAACAACAGACACTGCACCGAAATAAAATTTCTATTGCCGAGTGTACTGGGCCTGTGACGTCGATCTTTCATCGAATTTCGGCATGTTTTGTCGCGCATTTCACCGCTTCGCCTGAATTACTCAATCTGTAGAGTTTGAAAACTAAGATGCCACAGGATTCGTTAATCAATCAATCCTAAACAATCGATGATTTTTTTGCCAAAATCTAGCTTTAATATTGAGGCGTTAAGTAAAGTATTTTTGGGAACAATAATAGTTATTATATAAAATAATAATTTTTTAAACTGTACAAAAATACATTTGAAAGATCTACAGTATTATTTATTTATAATGGACAAAATAGTTTTAAACCATAACTGGTTGTAGATTGAATTATAAATAATTCTTATCTAATCTGAAACAAGTTCTTTTTAAGGTACATTTTAATACATAATTACAATTATATTCACCAATTACGTAATATTCAAATAATACACAAATTTTGCGGTTTTAGAGTTTACGGATCAAGATATTTAATGAATACCACCATTATAACTTTTAATGGCTAGTATCTCAACCACAGAAACTGTAACAAATTCCCTACGATGTAGTAAGAAAAACAAGAGAAGTGGAGGGAGTGACAAACCGGCAACACCACCTAACAAACACTTGCATGACCAGACGCAAACAAATGCAACGGTATCGCCTCCTTTATATAATAACGCGAATCGAAACTGTAATCTCTGTTAGATATTACATTTTTACCTTTAGGGTCATACACCCACACTAAAAACAAGATAGATTTCTGTAAAAATATTTTGGAGGAGGTAAAACTTATCATATACAAAGAAGATCTTTATCTATTTAATAGTATTTCATCTTTAATAAAATTCGAAAATCAGATTTTTAATTAAAATCGGTGGTATCTAGTTTTCTGGCTTTTGAAAATTACGATTTAACGTTTTTTGTCAGAAAATCATCCATTAAAAATACGTAAGTACAGCCAATAATCACTTTTAATATTTTGTTCACTCAAAACTATCATTACAACTTGTAGCCCCTTGCATGGCAGCCACATCAATACATTTAAATTCACAATGAAAATTTAGCAAGAAAAACATGAACATGAGGAATTCCCTTTTGGAATGAGTGACAAACCTAGACCACCGCCTTATTTTCAGACGCACATGTGTACAGCGATGGTGTCTCCAGTATATAACAATTTGAAATCTCTTATATATATACAGGGTGTATCAGAAATAGGTACAAATATTAAATCCGATGGTAGATTACAATATATACAAACTAGAAAAAACATTTCTTTGGCAATGGAACCCTTAAGATATGAGAAAATAATAATTGAAAATTTGACCCAAAATTGTTTGAGTACAGCAGGATAATAACAAAAACTTGAGTTCAAAGACATCTTATGCAAAGGAATGTAAGATAGAAGTGCAAAAAAATTTCTTATCACCTGCCACAAACCAATACTATTAGGTAGGTCAGTAATTTCTATTCAGTCTGTTGTTGAAGCTGGCAAGCAGTGTTTCTACCAAAATGAAAAATTTTACGAACATTGAACTTACTGATGTTGTTCTTATTTACGGGGAAGCTCAAGGAAACGTTCTAAGGGCAAGGCAAATGTACTTAGAGCGGTATCCTAGCGCCGCATTCCAAAAAGCCGTACATTTACTAGAACAATCCAACATTTACGGGATTATGGCACGTATCAACCACAAAACCATCATCGCTGTCGTCCATGAGCAGAAAGGGTTGTTAATATAGAACAGCATGTCTTGGAGTTAGTGGAGGAAAGTCCTAGTGTTAGCACTAGAAGACTTGTGTTTCCCATTCTACTGTTTGGCGGATTTTGCGGGATCAGGGACTACACCCTTACCACGTTCAACGCGTTCAAGGTTTGCAACCAACGGATTATGTACGTAGGCACGATTTTTCTCAATGGCTTCTTCAAAAGTGCAACAACCAACCAAATTTCCTGTTCAATTTGTTATCTACTGATGAGGCAGGATTTACGCAAGAAGGGGTGTTTAATGTCCATAATACCCACATTTGGTCAGATGAGAATCCACACGAAATAATGGAACACAGTTTCCAACAACAGTTTTCCCTAAATGTATGGGCAGGCATTGTAGGTGATCACCTTATTGGGCCATACATTTTACCTGCTCGTTTAAATGGAGCTCTGTATTTACACTTTCTCAACGAAGTCCTACCAGAATTGCTTGAAAATGTATTTTTAGAGACACGACGTAACATGTGGATTTTGCTTGATGGTGCTCCGCCTCATTATGCTAGGGATGTAAGGGAATGGTTAAATAATAACTATCCTGAAAAGTGGATTGGACGAAACGGGCCAGTTCCATGGCCAGCTCGTTCGCCAGGTTTAAATAGTTGTGATTTCTTTTTGTGGGGCTACATGAAACGGTTAGTTTATTCTACGCCAGTGAACATAGTTGGGGAATTACGAGTAGGCATTGAAGACGCTGCCGATAGGATTCGGCAAGATCCTACCGTTTTCGCAAGGTTACGTAATTCAATGCTTCGACGTGCAGAAGCTTGTCTTCTCAGTGGTGGTCGTCATTTTGAACATTTACTGTGATCCACTTTTCACTTCACTGTTTTTTATGTTTTTTTTTTCAGTGGCGTTAAAATTGATTTAAATAAATGGTGGGTATTCTGAAATAAATTAGTACTTTTTTAAATGCTTTATGCATTTGGAGTTTTTTTGCATGAAGCAGCACTTGTTTATAATTTTTAAACCCCATGATAAAGTAAAAACGCAAAAAATGCCTTCTAATTACAAAAATGTCCAACTGCTTCAATTAAACTTTGACCCCTCCCAATTCCGTAGTTTATCACAAGCCAGACAAGCTTTTACGTATTTGCCACTTTGGACTTACTTTACGATTAGGTAAGGCTACAGCTTAAATGCATTTTCTATGTACCATCAGCAGTTCTCAAACAAAATTTTTATTTTATTTTTTAACTCAAAAAAGAGGCGGCCGTAGGCTAGAGGTTAGCGCGTTAGACTTCTACGCTGAGGGTCCTGGGTTCAATTACCAGTACCGGAACATCGGATTTTTAAAAAAACGGCCGTTCTCCCTCGCAAGGCAATGGCAAACCAGCGAGGTATTCTGCCTAGTAAATCTTCTCTGGAGCAGAAGTGTTTACACTTCCCGTGGTTCGGAGCCCACGTTAAGCTGTAGGTCCTCTATGTCTGTGGCACTCTAAACGTGCAACACAGGCATAGGAGAGAAGATCGCTACGTCTCGTAAGAGACAAAGCACCCTAAGAAGAAACTCAAAAAAATAAACTTAATGATTTTTGAATCCGTTAAATTACTTATTTTATTCCAACCTACTGACCAATCTACAACAACGGTACCACCGCCTAACACACAAGTGCGCTACCAGACTCGGACAAATACGACGGTGACGCCTCCTTTACATCACAGCGCGTCAAAACTGTATTATCTTTTACATATAAAAGCCGGTTCAGAACGAAAAAGTTTATATCCAAGAAAAACATAAAATGTGTATGGGAAAGAATGATCTTATACAGGGTTGCTCATTAGTGCGTCAAAGTCCAGTATTTGCATTATTACAATAATATGGAAATTTTTGTGTTTGCTAAAACGAAATAGTGTCAAAATGAGCATATTATAAAAAAAATTTTAAATATACAGGGTGACTCTGTACAGCGGAGCATCTTCAAGGTATTATTTTTAAATAGAACACCTTTCATATTTTCACATTTCTGAATTCAGCACAACCCGACACCCGGATAGGGTAACAGGGAATGGGAAAGAAAGAAAGAATTCAGCAGAAAATTGTCTTTTCAACGATCTCCTGTTTTATATTTATTTTATATTAGGTGTTACCAAGTTTACCTAAAAATTGCCACTTTAATTCTCCACAATGCTTAACAATATTGTCCTCTACCTTAAATCGATATTTTTAGTTCAACTCGCATGTCCAGTCTTTTCAGAAAACGACATATTTCCTGCTCGCAACAACTCAACGAAAATTGTATCAAAAGTATCTAATATAGATTGCCTCGTATGTTCTGCAGTAGTTGCAAGGATCTGGCATACAATATGTTTTGTTTGACCCCATAAGATAATATTCATTTTAGTCGAGTCTGGCAATTTAGGCACCGCCGTGGCCTACGCCTGTTCCCAAATTTTTGATTTAAGAACTGGTGCGAATTCTGCTGGAGCACAGTCGTGCTGGAACCACATTTTTTCCATTAAATTTGGATGGACATTTTACAGGAATTGAGACAGATTATTTTGCAAGAAAATAAATATTGTACCCCTTTCAGATGTCTATTAAAAAATGAGCCCCAATCACAAAATGGCCACAATACCTCCCCAAACATTTAGAGTTTATTATCGTTGTCCATCAAAGTGCAATTCTTGGGTTTTCTACTGCATAATAATGAGTATTATGTCGTTTTGAGCTACCACTTTGGGTGAAGATCAACTCGTCAGTGAACTATAGTTTCTGAAAAAAGTTAGAAGTTGATCTTTCTATTTCCAATCTCCACTCAGTTTATGTAAATATCGTGGCTACTAGATTAGATAGAAATAAAAAACTTAATAAGTCAACAGTTTGTAGTGAAAAAGCAAAAATATCTCTGAATACATCGATTTTAGGACAATATTCATAAAAATTGTGGAGAATTGACGTACTAATTTAAAAATATAAAAATATACATTGTGTTTCATTTGAAAAATTTGAGAAAATGTCCTCTGAAATAAATTAAATTGGCACTGGTGTAAAAAACACCATGTATAATATAATTAATTTTTGACGATTGTGTCGTTTTACTACATCACTTGGCTACATAAATGCGAAAGATGAATTCTTAATTAATCGTAATACTCATGGACCGAATTAATTTGTTGGACCTTGTGTCGATCAAAATTTTCACATTTTTTAGATAAACTCGGCAAAGCCTCATGTAAAATCAAAAAACAGGCGATCGTTGGATAGATAATTTTACGTTCAATTCAAAAATGTAAAAATATAATGGGTGTTTAAAAAATAATACCTTGAAGATATATTCTTTGAGTCTTTCGCGGTTTCTCGAACTGTTGTCAATATTACAATTATTTCGGCTTAGACCGCGTCGTCATTGGGAACTACACCTAGCATTATCAGGTAAGGTCCGACCTGTAGCCTGTCTGCCTTTACGAGCATTTGCTCTAGAAGTTTGAGCAATATTTGTTCGTAGGCCCTGCGTTCTTGAACAGGGCCGTATGCTTAGATGATTCAAACCTTGGGGCGGACAAGGATTTGATCTTAATGTATTTTGTTTGCCAGGACAATAATACTTAATCGGCTTATGCCTGTTAGCTGTTTGTGAACCCATGCAAACTAACGTTTCGCAAGACATTGCACCTTGCATCTTCAGAATGAATAGAACACGCACAGCTTGTAAAGGCAGACAAGCTACAGGTCAGTCCTTACCTGATAATGCTGGGTGTAGTTCCCAAATGACGACGCGGTCTAAAGTAAAGTAAATTATAATATTGACCTTGAAGATACTTGGCTGTAGTAAGTCACCCTGTATATTTAAAAATATTTTTATAATGTGCGCATTTTGGCACTACATCATATTAAAAAAATGTTTTATCAATATCATTTTAATAATACCAATATTGGTCTTTGATGCACTAATGAGCAACCCTGTGTGTAAGAGAGAGCTGTTAAACAACTCAGAAAAAAATAAAATAATAAGAAAACAATTGTATCTCTCAGAGAAAAAAATTTCTATGTAAGAAACAAATTTAGACGTATACAGGTGTTTCACTACGTGAGGTCACTACTTCGTGTACGTAATCTTCAGACCAAATATAGTTAAAAACTCTAATAAAGTTATGCTCTAAAGTAAACCATTTTCAAAATACGGAATGTCAAATTATTATTTATTAAATATTTACTTTCAGAGAAGCCAATATTTATTTTTATTTTAGTTTATATTCAGTATAAAGATTGTTCAAAATGGCCAATGTTGGCCACATTGATGATGTTTGGTATATAACATATCTTTCATATCGCTCCACATATAATAATCTAAACAAGTTAAGTTCGGAGATCTTGGGGGCCAAGGGTGCTGTTCTCCTCTACCAATTACACGTCCTTCAAACCGTTGATTCAAAAATGGTCTTACAGGTAACACAAAATGCGAAGGGCCACCATAGTGCTGGTACCACATATCATGTCTGGTCGCCAAAGGGACATCATCTAACAATCCTCCCAAATAATCTTCTACAAAAATTAAATATCTGTCGGCGGTTAAATAGTTCTCAAAAACGAATGGACCAATGTGCATATTATCAATAATTCCACACCAGATAATCACTGAAAACCTATGTTGATAATTTGACGCTGTGATTTCGTGTAGATTCTTCAAATCCCAAAAGTGGCTGTTCTTTCTGTTCGTTAATCCATTCTTTGTAAATGTTGCCTGATCCGCAGGTTTCGATTTTGAGTGATCCAGCGGCAAAATTCTATGCGGCAAAATTCCATACAACTAGCGAAATCTGTAGGTAAGAGGGCTGAACAGGCTGGATATGAAATGGATATAAACCATGACGTTTAAAAGTTCTCCAAACTCGCATTCGTGGTACATTAACTTCTTGCAGATACACGACGAGCAAAGGTGCTGGGATTATTATTAATTTCTCGCAGGGTGTTGTCCTCATTGTCTATTACTTGCTACCACCTATTGGACGCTCAGTCGACGGTTTCGGGAAAGATCCGTGTTAACCTAGGTGGTTGTGCACTCGTTGGAAAACTCGTCGGACTAGTAGTCGCCGATTTAGAAATCTCAAACCATATTGTCGAGCAGCTGCTACTGAGTTTCCATCACAAAAACCGTACAAGCGATGAATATCGGCGTACTCTTGCGTTGTAAAAATAAACATTATCACACTGTTAATAAGTGGAAGCAGAGAAATCACCTTTAAGGTGGTTTACTGTTTGACATCATCATCAACAGCCTTTCCATCCCACTGCTGGGTATCGGCCTCTTCTCTGCCACGTGTTTCTCCTCAGCGCTAAGGTAGAAACACGTTTGACATACAAGTAAATAATATCATTTCCATAGTAACGTAAACAGATTGTATCAAATACCACTTAATATTATTTATTATTTCGGCTGCTTCAGTACCTATTTAACTAAAACAGGCCATAAATAATTTCTTTAGTAGTCGATTTAGAGAACCACTCTTTAGTTTCGACTTCTTTTCACCTGTCCTGCACGTAGGTGAAGTAGTGACCTCAAGTCACAGGACACCCTGTATTTAGCTTCTTTATAAGTAAAAGATAAACTAAATTAAACCATTAGACGTCTCATAAAAAAGTGAATTGAAAAGTTTCAAACTTACCTATAACGGGCGCTTTCTCGTCTTTCCACTTCCAGACTTCTTTTTCGAAAAGTTCCCGGCCGAGGTCATGGCGGGTTTGTCTTCGTTCCTTCCACAACCGCTTCTCCACCACAACTTGAGTGGCGATACCGGCGTGATCCATCCCGGGAACCCACAAAGTTTTAACACCCCGCATTCGATTCCTGACCAAACATTTATTATGCAACAGAGTACTATCAGTCAGTATCACGAAGGATTAGGCGAGATATTTTATTCTGTCGATACGGATTTGCCGAGATACAAAATGCCCTGCATAGTCGTTGATTTAAATTTGATTAAACGGAAGTAAAATTGGTAGCAGCTTAATTAATTTTTGAATTAAAACTTAAGTATTCTAATTGACCATCACAGAACTGATTTTATTTGATTATACAAGAAAATTAACTGAGATTTGTTCTAAAAGGCAAAACAATAAAATAGAATTTTAGTAAATCATTAACAAATAAATAAACTAATAATATTATTACCATAAAAACAAAATACACAAACCCATAAACAAGCTTCTTTTCATTCACAAATACAGGGCGGTTCAATAACGACAACGGATGCTTGTGTTTTAATTAATAAGATATCTAAATATATTATTAAAAATAATTATGCAACGTATTTAAAAAATATTTTTGAATAGACATGGTGCTTCAAAAAAATGCCAGATTAGGAATACACTTTTTTAAAAGGAACAACCTGTACATTTTATAATTTCAATTTTCTATTAATACGGTATTTAAATTTTGCGAGAGTTCCAAAAAGAAGGCAACCCAAAATACATATCACAATATACTGTGCTATTTAATTTTTATTGTGCCACGTGTCACATCTTGCGCATACAAATAATGCTATCTATATTTATTATGTCCTAAAGTTGAAATTTTTCACTCCTGCCAAGCTATTTACTAACATTGTTAATATTTATTTACCATTCATACTCGATCGAGGCTTCAGTTATATGTGATTGGAATTAAAAAAATAATACAGAAATTTTCGAATCACAGCTACTGTAATAAGTCGCTACTGATATATAGAAAAATATGACTCTACGTAGTTCGGTACTTAGTTTAAAAATACTATACATGGTGATCCACGGGAAATTACGCACCTGTCTCTCCAAAAGTAGGCAACTCAATATACTGACATGATATTTTAGGTAGCCTTGTATTTTCCTTCTCAACGTTATCTTTATGTTAACTTTAGTTGCTTATTTGTAAAATTTTTGGCACATCGAAGTATGAGATCAAGGATGTACATTCATATTTAAATAAGACATTGGCGTAGATCGAATGAGATCGTTGAAATGTTTCGATTTGCCACACATGAGGGTTGTCGGGGGGATGAGTAAATAATTTAATATATGGAATAAAATGTAAAAGCTGCGGACGTGAAATTATTCACAGTAATCCGAGCTAATTTATAAATTCAAAATTAAATATAAAAAATGTAAAGATTGGATTGGAATGAGTTTAGATTTATTATAACCTTATAAAAATATTAAAAAGTGGACTATAAATGAACTGGTAATCTTTTATTTGGGATGTAATCAGAGTCAAAGGCAGCGAACTACGAAGGTGTGGTAATATAATAAATAAGCGACCCAGCAATTGAGATAAACTATTGTGAGAGCTAGCCGGATGCAAGGTGAAGTAATTTCAAGTAACAGAAGTTAAGGTTGAATTAGAAAAGTACGCTGCTGTCCGTACACGTCAATACATATCTCAAAGTATTGCGGTATCAAAATTTTTCTTGCCGATATTAACTCTTCGATATGCTTGACAGTTTACTGTCTTAAGTCAAACCCATTCACGCAAAAACAAGGTTTAAAAAATATGCATTTGAATACGGAAAAATATGACCTTAACAGAGAAAATCTTAAATGTTCTTCGGACACTTGAAGAAGTGTATTTAAATAAAAGACAACATATGTGGTATCAGCAAGATGTCAACTGTCAAGTATTTCAAACAGACATCTCCGATTCATAAAACCGTCGATACAAATTTAGATATCGCAGTATCTTGCGGTATGTATTTTGGGTTGCCTATTTTTATAATAGTAGGCTCGTATTCTCCCATGAATCACCTTATGTATGTAAGTACGTGTACTTATAAATATTCGCCTAACCAGCGTTTCACAATATTTTGGGTTTCGCGGTCCCCTTTTTAAATAAGTTACGATACGCACCCCAGTTTCTAGCAAGACGAAATCTCTAACATTCCCGAGCACTGAAGAATGAATTCGAAATTGTGACAGTGGGGACAGAACATATAAAACCATAATGCGTGTTCAGTTAGGTTAGTTTAACAGTAAGCGTAGCAGCGACTAGACGCACAATATTTCGTTTGTGTTCTGTTGCACCTGAATGATTTAAGTTTGTACAAATATTTTTCAAGTATGGAAAATATTTAATCCGGTCTAAACATAATTAAGAGCATGCAAGTACATCTACGTCGGCAGATAAAGAAACTGCCAACACTGCCAAAGCAAAAACTAGGAAATATTGAATTTTGGTTTTATAAATACAATCGTTAATGGTGAAGAGTGTGTAATATGTTTAAATATTTTGACTGCTGACAATATGAAACCAAATAAACTAAAGAGGCATTTGCAGACAAAGCAAAAAGTTCATGAAAATAAATCTCCGATTTCTTTGTAAAGAAATTGAAAGAGTTTAGTAATCAAAAATTAGCATTTCATACAATCTTGTCGTTGCCTAAAAAAGCTCTGCTTGCATCTTATAAAGTTGCACATCGCATAGCAAAGTGAAGAAAATCTCACACTATTGCGGAAAATCTTGTTCTTCCTACTGCCGTTGATATGGTCGCAACAATGCTTGGAGATATGTATTCATGCTAAGAAATTCAGAAAATACCATTATCAAATAATACTATTAGTAGGCGCATTGACGATATATCAGAGGATCTGCAGGAGCTACATCTTTCAAAACATCTTTCGTTACTGTAATAATGCATCTACAAATGAGGACTCACTTTTCTGCAAAGAAATTCAGCAGAGAACTATAGCTGTGAATCTATTTCATATAACTGATAATTATATAATAAACTATGGCCTGGAGTGGAAAAACGGTGTTGGTGTTTGCAAGGGCGTATCCAGAGGAGCAGGGGCTGTTGCCCTCCCTTCCAAGGCGGAAGATATTTAGAGAAGTAAAAGAGCATCCGTGTTTTTAAGGACAACATCCTCGATATTGTTAGATATGAAGTGAAGTGCAAGAAGTAGAGCAACTGTGTCAATATGTATGGAGGTGGTAGTGAACCGCCATGGTCAGTGTTGTTCTTGTAATCTTGTAATCAAGTTGTAATTAAGAATTAAACAATAAAGTACGAGTGTATGTATCCTTATTAGTCTATGGTTTCATATACAACAGATATTGTTGAAGCATCAGACATTAGCTGAAGAGGATAATGCTGCAACAAGAAAAAAAGCTTATCGAGTGCATGCAGCGGCGTGCAGTCCTTCATTTGTTGTGTCAGTAGCATTAATTGCGAAATATTCCTCTATACTGGAACCCGTAGCAAATACACTTCGTTTGAAGGCGCTTAACATAGTTAAAGCTAACCAGCACATTCAAACTATTCTCATCATGCTAAGAGAAATTAAATTAAATTGCGTATGGGAAATGATTGCGGGGATATCTGTATACTCTAACCCGACACCGACTGTTTCAGGTACTCTCCGAGGCACCGTGCGGGTTACAGCGTTAGAGCGAAGATTGCGGTCACCCATCCAAGTAGGCACCGCGCGGATCGTTCCTTAACTTTGAGTATTGTTTTACCAGTACTCTGCTAAGAAAGCACCGGGAAGATGCGGAGAACGTCACAGCTGACGTTTTGAAAGAAACAGGCGACATTGCAAAACATTTGAATGTTGATATAACCGCCTCCCGCGTTGCTGGCCGACAAATGCATAGAAGCAACCCTCCAGCCGGAAATCTATTTTGGACAAGGCCTTTAATAATTCCTTACTTGGATTCCGTCATATCATCTTTAGAAGTCAGATTTTCTGCAGACAAATCGGCTGCATTCATTGACACATTTCCATCCGAGTAACATGAGAGATGTTTCATTGAAGGAATGAAATGAAAGTACTTCATCTTGTGCAACTTTTAACAATTTGGAAAGCATCGAAGGAGGAAGGGAATTGTGGTTCAAAATGTGGAATGAAGTAAAAGAAGCGGCAGATATCATCGAAATATTAAAAAGCGCTACTGATTTTGCTTTCACAGCCCTGCACAACAAGCACTGTAGAGCGTTTATTCAGCTTCCTTCGCCGAATTAAAGCCTGGCTTAGAAGCACCATTGAAAATAGGTTAACCATGCCTACGCATTCATCGTCAATGGGTTTTCGCAAACAAGGAACAATTAGTAGAAGCAATAGTTAGAAAATTTATTTTATTAATAAATAGTGTTTTTCTTTTGTAATTGTATATTATTGAATACCTCCCCCCCATGGGTCCCTTCCCCCTTGAAATAAGTTGGATTCAGAATGCTGCCCCCCGTTCCGTTTCGAGCTGGATACGCCCTTGGGTGTTTGTACTGACGGGGCAACGACAATGGCAGGAAAATATGATGGTCTACAAGCACGTATACGTGCCAAATGCCATTTGGCACCATTGCATGATATACAGGGAATTATTTGTTTCGAATGAAATTAGTCCAGGGCTTCATTTGGTATTATCCATTGTACTTTCTGTTGTAAATTATATAAAAACAAGACCTTTAAGGGCAAGACTATTTTCCTCAATGTGCGATGATATGGGCGCTGACCATTCAACACTATTGTTTTATTGCGAAACTCGGTGGTTATCACGTGGAAAAGTTATAGAACGGGTCTTTGATCTCAAACAGGAAATATATTATGCGTTTCTGAAAGAAGAAAATCACAAAGATGCCGAGAATTTTGCTCACGAACTGTTCATAATAAAACTGGCTTATTTGCCAAACAAAAAGACACATTAATATTTATTAATTTAAAAACGTTTATAAACGATAACAAACCAAGCCATATAAAAGTATATGTCATTTTTAGATGCACAGAACATCAATTAAAAACGTTATCTAAAAAGTTTAAACGGTATTTCTTTGAAAATGACAGTCTTCTGACCAAATGCGAATCGATAACAAACTCGTTTGAAGTGATACCTACAGATTTATCGTTGGAAGAAGAGGAACAATTCATTGCCTTAACATCAAGTAAAAAAAGAGACAATTTTCGTGGATAATCATTGTCAAGTTTTGAATTAACTCTCTAGAGGAATTTACAGCGTTATTCAACTACTATGTAGATTATACCGTTCTTTTTCTAACATCCTAGGATTGCTAAGTTGGTTTCTCTGAAGTATCTTGTATAAAATCTAAGTACAGAAACCGGCAAAACATCGCACGTGAACTAAGGGTAGCGGTGACTTATTTAGAACCAAACTTGGACAAGTTATACGGTTCAAAACGGGAGCATTTAAGTCACAACTAAATAAACTGTTAGTAAGTTTTAGAGCGACTTTTTCTAAAAAAAATAATATACTAAACACTAAGCATTAACTTAAGATGTTTCGTATTAGTTTCAATATATTAATTTCTGTTCTACTATTTATCTGAACACCCCCCCCCCCGGCACACCCTATTGTTTGGGAAACGCTCACCTAATAAATTAAATAACACATAAACTATTAAATTTATCCCCCCACCCCACACACACACAAAATTTTATACTGCATTAATCATTCATTAATAAGAGATTGAGAAACTTGAAAATATACACAGTATTTTATTAAAAAAATTCCAGTTTGCTCTAACACTCTCTTACGAAGCACCCGGTAGAGTCAAGAAGAATTTATAAACTGTGCAGGTTCGCGTCTTCATAACTTTGCTTAATACAATGTTTAAATAATTTCATCATTAAGGTGCAACCATCCATTCACACACTGTTGGACCACCCCATATCATATTACAACAATATATTCATAGTTTCATGTTATACTTTTAAATGCTTACCACCGAACAAGTACATCTTGTACAGTCACTGTAAGAGCATGCCCTAGATGCAATATTCCTGTAATATTAGGTGGGGGAAGTACCAAACTAAATGGTTTCCCAGGTTTTATAGGTGGTGCAAAATATCCGCTAATGGCCTTATTGCTTTCCACTTCGCTTGGAACATACGCTGCAGCAAGTTCTAAAAACAATATCACTGTCAACACCACTTTGTTACAATACAAGACAATTCAAATACGAGTTCGCACTTAGAAGCTTAACAGTATGCAACCCACGCTACACTTGTGTAAATAAAATAGAATAATAGTCAACTACTAACTGATTTTGTATTAAAAAAATAAACAAAATATCGCTAAACATAATTAAATATTAATGATTTACTAACAACGTATTTAACTTTTAATTTAATAAATATTGTCGCCCAAGTTTTATATACAATGTATATACACTTTGGAACTCTACAACTAACTTTAAATTTCATGTCTAGTTTTTCTAACCATTTCAGATATCTAAAATTTTTCACAATTACGCTATTATCTCAAATATCAAGGATGTTGCTGATATGTAGGTTGGTTTGCATATTTTTAAGCTTTAATGCGCTTACTCTTACGTGAATCACCCTGTACATTATTTATTTAAAATTAACAATATACCGCCTTAACACAAATGACCACAGTAGAGACCTCTATGAGCTTTATTGGTAATTTCTGTTAACTCACCGTGTTCTGCTGTATTTGAATAGTTTTTCACCGGCTGCTGATTGATAAAAACAACACAACCTTGATATAACTGTTGCCTTTTACCCTTCCAACTATAGCAGCATTTAAACATTATCTTAATTCTAAAAGCGTATATTAATAATAACTGTATTTATATTGTTATTTGAGGTTAGAGCACATCATTGGTGTTGAGAATGGTTGTCGCCAATGGTGAGTTTGGCAACGCTGACAAGAATTTAAATGTTCCCATTAGTTAAAAAGTGCATGGGATCAAAATTTCTCCAACAATGTGGGAAATAGCACTGGCATAGCCTAAGCCCTGCCAATATGGAAGGGGACAGTCTTACGATTTAAGCCGTTCCCGCTATAAATACTGTAAAAAATTTAAACTCTGTGAATACTTTTATCACCTATAATATTAACGCTTAAGGAAAGGAAAATCTAACGTAGTTGTTGTTAAAGTTATATCAAACCACCCTGTATATAATATAAGAGTTGCATGCTTATAGCGCCATCTCTTTTATACTCATAAATATAGTAGCAATAAAGTTAGTCGAGATCGAACAGTTGAAAGTTGCACATGTGTTTTATTTTTCCCAGCTCCGCTCAACAGTTGTATACAGGGTAAGTCGAAATCAATTTGCGTCACCCTCCAGATTACAGCTAAATGCAGGTTCTCGTAAGAGGGCCGAGAAATCAGCCGCTTGCGGGTATCGAACTCACCTTTATTGTTCCTCCTCCTGTATATAATGCTCACAAAGTTCATGTACACAATAAAATTCACCAGAATAAAAGATATTGTGAATTTTAAGACAAATATAGCTCTATTGCTTGAAATTGGTAACACACATAGTAACAAATACAAATTAACACGGTAATAACCGTAGTTGAACAAAAGGGAAGTTGGGACGTCCAAACCAAAGAGCTCGCTGCCACTGACTTACGATATTTACTTTACTAAACACACAGATCTACGCAGCCAGCGACGTTCAAGTTTACATAATTAATTACACTTTAACCTTAACAAGTAACAAAACGATGGGTAACTGAAGGTTGCCTTACTTTTAACATGACAAGGAAATTAAGCTCTTCTGTTTCTTATTTACCAACGAAGCACTGATAAACAGGGGAAACAATCGCTGCACATGGTACATTGATAAGTTTACTCTAGTTTTCTTCGGGTAGGGAGTAGAGAGAGAGACACAATTTAGGGTGTTCCTAGGTTCTTGAGAAACAGACAAAAATCGTAGGCACGCTCCAGAAGGCTGGATCACGATTGCGCCACCGCAATCGCAAAGACTTTCTTCGGGCAACGGGAAATTTCGAGCGTTCTTACAGTCAAGCACGAAACCTTCGTTGTACGATGTTTAAACGTTGCAACGGCTTAGTGGGGAGAGTCACGGGGTTGCTGGCTATAATCCGACACAAGTCGAGAGAACAATTTTACTAAATTGTCTTTAATAAAGCGTAACACTATGCTAATATGTTTTTCTAATCCGTGGAAATGTCGAGAAGAATATTCTGCCCCCAGGCGAGAAAAGCGATACCGTAACTTAATTTAGCAAGAGGCGCTGCCAAAAAAACTCCGGCTTAAAACTACATGCGTTCCCTTTCAGAGATTTAGGCTGATTTCTGCAGTACTTGTCGTCGGCGCTGAGATCTTAGCAAGCAACCGAGTTGAAAGAAAACCTTAAGTCGACTTCCAAAATAACGCAGTGCAAATACGTAGCAGCTAAAAGTATTTCATCATATTACGAAATGTGTTACAAGAATTCTAGAACAAATTAACACGTAGGGCTCCCTCAAGGGCAGGAAATTTCCAGCAAACTTTCACGGTCAAGCGCTTAGACAAAACATTCATCGGCATTTCTCTAAGATAACAAAAAATGGTCCACTAAACTGTATTCGGAAAATAATAAGATAGTAATCAGCTACGGAGCCGCCAATAAAATAAGACTTTAATCCGTAAAAAGCGGCAAAACTCAACGAACGTTACAAACAACTAAGCTATAATAAGTTTGAACTAGATGTATTTTTTATCTAATTATATGTGACGGGGGCTAACGTTTCCAGTGAAAATGAAGTACAATTTAACCTTTGAGGTGTTCTGTATGTGATAAGTTAAATAAATATATATCTATATATATCTAGAATAAATAACTCCATGTCAGATGATGATGATGATGATAATGACATAGAATTTTTCAATGGTATCGCATGTATTGAAATCGTTAGCATAAATTTATGAAAAGGGAAAAATGTATTTCCATTCCGAATATATCACTTGCGTACTTTTAAAATAACATCAATAGAATTGATACAACAGTAGTTGCGAATTAATCATTGAATCTAAATTTTAGTTAAAAACAACTAATTGGTAAAGTTATAGTTCTTTGAAACGTAGCCTTTAATTGTTCACCCTCTTGTTTTAGTTTAGTATTGCCCAAAAGAAAGAGACAGGGTAAAATGGAAGGTCAAATATTAGAGGTGAGTGTTATTGAAACTTTCTGTTAATACCGATTAAAGGTGGTATGTGCTTAACGTGGCAAGGCGGGGATAACTTTCTTGTACCACAACGATTAATTTGCTTACCATAACTCCTAGAAGACAGTCAACTGCAGTCTGCAAAAGTAATAAACTCAGCAAAAATATACAATAAACATTCAAATCATGTAATGAATTCCTCGTCCCTACCCAAAAACAATAGGCTAGCGACACCTCTACGTAGGAATTTAATTATTAAAATTTAATACTATAAAATATTAGTTTGCTACATACCACCACTTAGTACTGTATTAATTGTTAATACACCACACATTGGTGGAGAACCACACATTGGTAAAAAAACTAATTTAGTATCTAGTAATAGAAAAATGTATATAAAAAAACTTTAAAAAAAACAAGCAAATTTGCAATTTAAGTAGAAAGCCAAAAAAAACACTACTGATTATGCTCCACAGGCTACGTGATTTATCCTGCAGTAGATCCACCATCGGTAATCAAAATCGCCAATAATAGTACAAGCTTTCATGAAATGAATTCTTTTAAATAATGAGTTTCCTTTAATTCAATGGGAAAAGCAAAATTTAAACAATGGGAACACGGTCGTCAATGCTAGGTTATTGCAACGTTGCCAAGCCACCCCTGATTAATGTCGAAATAAAATCATCTTACAATAATGTCATTCTTTTGCAAAAACATACGAAATCTTACCGCTCTTTCCAGTGTAACCCGCGACGTTAACCTAAAACTTATAAACAAACGTTTTATAACCGCCGGTGCTGCAAATATTAAAGGAAACTCCACTCTTAAGTACAGCATCATTGGGGTGGGCTTGGGGGCCCTCGCAGGCACCGGCTACTCCATCTACCAATTAAACAAACCCCGAAGCCACTTCATCAACGAACAAACAACCATTCGTACACTTGCTGAAAAGGAAATACCAAAAGTTACACCATCACGAAGGGTAAATTCATTTGAAATGATCTCTCATTAAAGCTGCTAATAATAACGATTTTACAGATTAAAATAGCAGGCGATCAAAGTGGCCTTAAGCTAACTTTATACCAATACCAGACGTGCCCGTTTTGTTGCAAAGTACGAGCATTTCTAGATTACAATGGAATATCATATGACGTAATTGAAGTTGATCCTGTTCTACGGCAAGCCACAAAATGGTCTTCTTACAAGAAAGTGCCAATTTTACTGGCGAAAGTTGATGATAAAAGATACCAGGTATGAAGTGACCACTTGTTTAAACACATATCTTGGGAATTTTAACATAACCTAGAAATTTTAGCCCTTAAACGATAGCACCATGATTATATCCGCTCTGTCTTCATATTTACAAGACACTGACAAAAAATTACCAGAAATTGTCAAAAATTATCCTTATATAAGTTTCACAGAAGAAGGCGGAGCAGTGAAAAACGAAATAATGAATAAATACTTCCTAATGTTAGACCAGCGAGAAAGTTCAAACAGATTAAGCGAAGAAGTCAAGTGAGTCAACAATACGGTTGTTCCTAAATTTGTGCCTTGTTTAAAATTTTAGGGAGGAGCGTAAATGGAGAAAATGGGTGGATGATGTTCTTGTCCACGCCTTGTCGCCAAATGTTTACCGCACTAGGGAAGAAGCCTTGCAAGCCTTCAATTGGTTTTCAGATGTAGGAGAATGGGAAAAACATTTTCCTGCATGGGAACGATATTTAATCATTTATGTTGGTGCATTTGCCATGTTAATGATTGGAAACAGGCTTAAAAAGAAGTAAGAAAACACTTATTATAGATTATAGGGGTTTATTTCCGTCCAACCCAAATTAATTTTTGCGATAAATTATTTACGTTTTAGGTATAACCTTAAAGACGATGTAAGAGAATCATTATATGATGAATGCAATTACTTTGCAAAGGCAGTTAAACTTAAAGGCAAGCAGTTTATGGGTGGCAACGAACCGAATTTAGCAGATTTGGCTGTGTATGGAGTATTAAATAGTATTGAAGGTTGTTATGCTTTTCAAGACCTGCTAAACAATTCAAACATTAAGCCTTGGTACTTGGCTATGAAAGATGCCGTGCAGAATCATCGTGGAAGTGCTTTTGCATGAACAGTGACTTTTGTTGTAATTATAAGTTAACTTGTTGATATTTATCGTTAATAAAATATCTAGTTTAATGAAGGAATTTTTTATGTTGTCAACTATAAGGTATTACTAGGAACAGGTAAATATCTGTATTTTGTGGATTTTCCCAAGCAGAATATTTTGGTGTTTGAAATGTCAAAGATTATTGAGTATTTATCACTAAAGTTTATAAGTGAAAAACTACAATGGTGTCCTGCGACAACGCATCATCCCATAAGAAGACTAAACATGCCCCAACACTTAAAGCAATAACTGCCAGAAGATGTCTTACTATCTGATTCAGAATGAATATTAGTAGTGATAAGTGATGGGCTTTTGAACGCCCTTAGTGCATATAAAACGTCAAATTAACTAACTCGGCTACACATAGCAAAGCCTTACTGAACTACCTTGAACATTATAAAAAAATGATTATTGAATTTTATTAGTTATTTTTAGTCTTCGTTAAAATTTCATTAATTTTTAAGTACCTAAATATATTATTATTACTAATTATAATAATAAAATAAACTGTATTTACTTGTTGGATTATGTAAAATTTTCAAACACTTCAAGAGTTCCTAACCTAACTGTAGAATACAACATCAATATTTAAATTGCTAAAAGTAATATCATTACAGCTCGTGGTCATACATAACTGAAACGGAATACCTCCTATCTGCCGGTGTGCCATGTAACTATAGCTGGCCAGATATGCCGTAAAGATAGTGCATATACGCCACAAAACGCCTTCAATATATGCACGAATATGCAGTAACCTATTGAGATATGCACTTATGGATTGTCACGCCTTTATTACATACAAAATATTACTTGAATTGCAAAAACAACCTCGCAACTACGCCACTGCTTAGGTAGAAAATTAAAAAGTTGACAGATGTTAGTAGGGGAATGTGTCCTAAAACGACATAGCGTGTAAAATGACATACTGCTGTTTATTTTGAAACTACGTGTGCCAGCTAGCGGAAAGTTACAGTTCTTTGTAGCAGAATATATTCTGACTTCACGTTTGTAAATAATTTGGTGCTCAACTAAGATGTGTGGAAAATAACCTCAAAAAACGTATTCCACGTTGCTAAAACTTTTCATTGTGTTGTGGGGCAAGTGCATTTTGAATTATTATTTGTATACTTTAAGAAGTAAAATTGTTACAGTTTATAACCTTAAGTATATACTACACATAAACCTACCAATATTTTGTTTTATTCATCTGTAAAAATTAATTAGGTAAGTACAAAGGAATCTGTGTTGTTGCATGTATAATGACATGGTAGCACTTGAGGGTAAAATGACATATGTATTATCGGTATGTCATTTTACAATCACTCACATTT